>JBBPTW010000054.1:28571-40409 GCA_038094575.1 Phylloporus cf. nigrescens | reverse complement strand
CAAAAAAAAAACGGAACAGACACCTACGTGACGACATTGAAGTGCTACAAAAGCATCACGCCGTACAAGAAAATAGTGGTAAAGAGTAAAACGTGGAATATAGAACAATGATTGCATATGCCGCAGGCAGATGCAGGTATCAAGGTAATTCTAGGAAATACTGGTAGGACAGAAAAAAAAAATTGACGACGGCTCGAGACATAATGTCATACCTAATTGAAACATCAAGGGTTCGACCAACGATTAATACCTCTGTCCATCAGGATTCAAACTGCTCGCTCTTCCATTCCTCCAATCAAACTCAGGTTGATCGAAGGGTGCTTGCTCCAAGCATTCACGGGGTACCATTCCCCGTTCACCTCTGGCATTCGCACACAAGTCCCAGCCATCATCGTAGCGCTCGAGGACGAAGATGCGTTCGCCTGTCGTAATAGAAAGTTCATCCGGAAGAGAGGGCACGAATGTACACCTCACTGTTGCCTCCATTGGAGCACGCTGCGCACGCATGGTGGAAGCAGTAAGGGGAGCGTTCGTAGCGGGGGGAACATGTGTCATGGCTGCTGGATTCCCAGGTCCGTAAGCCAGGGAAGCAGGTTGTGTAGGGTATGCAGCAACTGGCCCAGCGTTGTTGTATGTTACAGGAGGGGGTATAGGAACGGCATAAGTGGGCACGGGAGGAGGCTGCATGTGGACCGGGTTAGAGTACATCGATTGACCATGAGTGGCAAAAGGGGATGGAACGGTTCTTTGTGGAATGTTCGCAATGCTAGCGAAAGATGTGCGCCGTTCGGTGACATCTGGGAAAGACTTGGACTCATCGGCGGCACCCAGTCCGGGAGCCCCGGTCCACGAAATCCGCTTGCGCTCTCGGCGGCGAAGACAGGCCTTTCGAATCAAGAATACGATGAGTGCTGCCCCGACTATGGCACTCCCAGCAATGATCCCAGCAATTGCGCCACCAGAGAGGCCGCTGTGCTGCGTAGCACCGGTATGCGCCTGCGGTGAAGGTGTGGATGTGGGTATTGAGGAAGAGTCCGGTAACGTGAACGTCAATCCAGTAGATGGAGTACTGGGGGATGAGGAGGGAGTGAGAAGCTGCGTATTGGTAGAAGGTGTGGATGAGGTCGGTGATGCAGTAGTAGAAGTGAGTGAGGACGAGGATGAAGTAGCCGAAGGAGCGCCGCTCGAAGAATGGTTTGTGGGGGTGGGGGACTGGATGGATGTCGGTAGTAGTGGGCTCAGGGTGGTCGCCGTTCCGCTACCATTTCCAGGACTGGAACCTGCAAGTACCGGGAAGGGGTGTCCTGAGCCAGCTTGAACGTGTCCCAGACGCTTTGCATGGCGGACCCGCTCAGCGGGCACACGTCGCATTCCCGCTGCGTGCATTCTAGTTGATGACGGTCCTTTTTATGTTGATCAACGATAGTTGTTAGAAGGAGTGTGACGGTGGGGAGAGAGACAAGTAGAAATGTTACGATGGATGAGTTGAAGAACGACACTTTGAAACAAAAAAAAACTGCCATGCCAACAACGTGCTTGAGCTAATAAATTTAGCACAATGTACTACTCTTCTGCCTTTTCCAGTTGTACACGCTTCCTCGAACCCCCCACGTCCGTATCCAGTCCTCGCTTTCGACCCCCTTTTGCTTCGTCCAAGAACTTGTCCAACCCGAATACGTCCGCTGAGTCCTTCTCAAACTGCACTGGGCCCTCCACCACCTCTTGTTCTTCTGCACCTTGGAAGCCTACGCGCGGCTGGCCCAACCCGAAGCGGTCGTTGGAGAGCACCTTTCCTATCCCTTCCTCCGTACCACCACCAAATGCCTCCTCACTGCCCCCTTCAGCAGCGATGTTACCACGTGCCTTGTAGATAGCTGCAGCCGCGGTCGACCCGTGGAACAGTGGCCTGTCGTATAACGAGTAGTTCTCGTCGTCTCCAAATGAATTGCTGAGTTGTTCCCGGTTGAAAAGCCTCGAATCCAACATGCTCTCCTTCGATAGTGTTGGTTTTGCGAGTCCAAGTGCGATTTTCTCCGAGACGTCACGATTTTGCTGGCGCGCGAGCATCTTGGCGCGCTGTGCCGTACCCATATTTGACATTCGCATTTCCCGCTCGCGTTCACGGCGTTTCTCCGCGCGCATCTCATCCCTTATCTTGGCAGCGTCTTCATCTTCATCTTCAGAATGAGCAGCTGATGATCCTGCCTCTGAATCGCTCCCATAGCCGCCAAGAGCAGAAGTAACAGCAGTACGTGATTCGGCGGTGGGTCGGGAGGACGCAGACGGAGCAGCGCCGCTGCGCTCCTCGCGCGCTCGTTGAGCAAGGAGACGGAGGTTCTCCTCTTTGGCTTCCCTCTCCTTTTGTGCTAGCTTCTGTTGCATGAGTGCTCGTTGCCGGACTTCCTCACGAGCATGCCTGTCCGCGATGAATAAAGCCTCAGAGAACTTGGCAAAGTTATCGTTTATAGATACCTGAGGAGAGCGGTGAGCACGATGACGCAAGAGAAAACACGAGAAAAAGCTAACGTCTTGAAGACCTCGCCCATCCGCGGCCAAACGTTTGTCAAGTGGGATGGTGAAACCCTTGTTGTTCTTCCAGTTTGATATGCATGGAGGAATCATCCATTCTTTCTGCTCAGCGGCAGTCGCTTTTCGCGGTGGACTCCGCAGGACAGGCGGAGGCGGACTTGGTGGTCCTCGAGGGATCTTCTTGTGCTTGAATCGAGGAGGCTCCAATGGATCCTCGACCACTTCAGACATTTTGATGATCCTTTGCTTCAGTCCTCCGCCGTCTCCACCCTGCTGTTGACCTGGAGTATATCGAACATAAGTCGTCTTACCGACTGCATCTGGCACGTTCTTGGGCTGAGCAGCTTTAATCTTGCCAGTGACCAACTTTTCAAGAGCTTGTCGAGTCCGTTCTGTAGTCGCCTGAACCTCATCTTCGGAGGGTCTCTCCATGGAGCGTTGTTCATCGGTGATATCTTTGCGGTGCGACAGAGGGACGAGGTCTTTGAATTGAGACTGTACTATCTTTCCGGCTCTCTGTCCTTGGTGTGCGATGGCGTCGTATCGAACGGTGCCCTCGGAGTCGACTTGGAGTGCGAGCGTGTTTCCTGCTTGTGTCTGGGTAATGGTCGACAGGACGTACCGCGTATGGAAAGACTGGACCGACCTTTTTCTTTCCGAGGTTGAGGGGATACTGGGCTACATGACACTCGGGGTAGGCTCCACCGTCACCTGTGACAAATGAGTCAGCGACCAATGTGGACCACAGGGAGGTGGAACATGCCAAAGTCCTCTGGAGATGTCGGCTTCCATCCTCTGCGCTTTCCGTAGGACGGAATCGCCGTCCTGACGGCAACGGTGTGGGAGGGGAACGCTTGGTCTACGTCGTCCGGAGTATCCGGTACATGTATGGGTTGTGGTAGTACACTGGCAAGTTGGATAAGTCCCACCGTCTCCAGCGAGGATGCAAGACGACGTACGCAGCGAGAGCAGCCATTTGAAGGTCGTCGTCGTTTAACGCGTGAATATCATTGTCAGCATTGACATGGCTGTGCTAAAAGTTGTGTCCGAATTCCGACGCGCTCTTGCCAAAGTGCGCCGATGGACTCATCCACGCCCAAGTCTGGTGTGCGGGCTGCGCTCGAGTACACGGGCATTCCGGCTGGTTGGCTGTCCGCCAGACCCCGTCTCCCCTCGAGGAACTGGTGCATTTTTCTTACGGTGACCTCCTCGCTCATCTCCTACTATGCATACGACCGACGCCAAGCACGCGCCATCCGACGGTCCTACATTGACCGTGTTAAACACCTCGCCGACGAGCCCATGAAAAGCACAGAGCTTCCCCGCAAAGTGGTTGTCTATGGTGCCAAGTGGCCGGGGGACGAAGACCACCAACGCGCTGTCAGGTTCTTCAAAAAGTATGTCAAGGTGTGTGCGGGTTTCCCCGACAAGCAGAACCTTTGAAAATTGTACTTCACAGCCTGTGTTAGTTGCGGCAGCCGTTGACTACGACATTGTCGCGACCCGTCACTCGGGCGACCTTGCTGAACGCGTCGCTTCCGCCGTCATCAAAGATCGTCGTGTCGCGATGGGAATTGACCAGTCGATTGCGTCCCCGCTCGCGATGCCTGGTCAACTAACTCAAGAACAGAAACGCGCTCGGGAACTGGAAGGAGGCGTTGTTCTCGTCGGACGGCACACTTTCAAGGAATACATGGCTGGCCTGGAGCGAGGCTGGAGCGGGGGCATAGACCTCATAGACAAGGAAGACAAATTGGCACAGGAGCTGGCATCGGATGGAACCTTTGACGAAACGAACGAACTCGAGAGTTCTCCGGTCGGGATTGTGAACGACCCGGATGCTGAACCCATACCGACACGTTCCCGTCTCCCCTCTTCTAATAATGCCCAGCTCTTTTCTCCACCCAAGTTACCTAGTGCTCCCAGGCAACAGATACCAGTTACATCAAATTCATCATTGCCCGACGCTGCACCTCCTGCCACCATCCTTCCGCAACCTCCACTCCTCCTTGTTCCATCTGTCAATTACATTGGCTTCCGTTTCATCCCCCACATGATTTGGGGTTTCTTCAATGAACGCCATGAAACACAAATCGGCTGCGAGGCTGCTTACTCGTTGGTCATGAACAAGACACGGGAATTCCAAGGCCCAAGCTCGACGTTGGATCCCGGCCCTGACATTCAACCCAGCCAGGACCCAGCCAGTGGAAATGGGAGACAATCAGAAGCCACCTCAAGTCGACCACAGGGGGGCGATCTCGACTTTGATTTATCCTCGGAGTACGTGCTCGTACCTCATTCCCCCCTGTCCAATATAGCTTCCTCCCGCAAATCGTACTACAAAAACCTCCCCGAACGTCTGATTGCCGCACGCCAACTTGCGCGGGGTGAGCGTGAACCTACCAGAGATGAAGAAAAAACGCCACCGCCGAGCGAGGTCGAGCTCAGAGCAGAGCGCCTCAATAAAGAACTGAGGTGGAGAGGAGAGGAAGAAGCTTGGAAGATCGTTCGGCCAGGCAGCGGCGTCAGCTGGGGCGAGAGATTCAGTGGGGTCTTGAGAGTGTTTGATGATCAAGGAGTTGATGGTGAAGAGCCGGGGTTGAATACGTTCGGAAGCTAAGGACATGACTTTTTCCATAGATCGGCATTATATGCTACTCATCTAATCAATGTCATATCACCCAGAATTTGGCATAATAGCGTCTTATATGTGATGCTTGTCCCTGCATCGACAATGTTACATGCAGTGACCTAACTGATTTGTAGAGGGTTTAGGACCATATGCATGGTTTTATACGGCATTCTATAATCGATGGACCAAGAAGACATCAGATCTTATTCCGTAATCAAGACATACGGAACATTGGCAGGAAGGAAACAGGCCGGTTTCTGTAAGCTCAAGCGCACCAAAGAGACCTCAGTCCGAAACTACCACCTCCACGGCCCCAGTCGCAATCCAGCGCTCGAATTCTGCAAGGAGATCGTCCTCGGCATCATCCAAATCCCCCCCATCGACGGTGACCCGTGATTTGATGTCGCTGGTGGCAGCAGGTCCTCCGTGTAAAGCAGGATCGTGTGGTCCGATTGTCGGATTGTTGATCGTTGAATGACCTTGAACATATGGTCCAGAACGTCGTACAAAACCCTTGATCCTCGAAGGAGAAAGTGCGGAAGAGTTGCTTCTTTTCATGCTAGACAAGGAGGGCCTCCGAATGCTCCCTGCTGGAGTAGTTGCGTCAAAATCGCTACAAACTAAAACCTGGTCGGTGCTTGCACCGTCTCCGGATCTCTGGCTGGAGACTTGCTGAAAGTCGTTCTCGCTGACGACAGAAAACCGATCGACGGTAGGATCAGGAACATCGAAGTAGCTTTTATCGGGGTAAGAAACCGGGTCCCAATTTTCAAAGTGATCCTCGCGAGGTCTTACTGCGTCCCCATCACTGGAACCAGGGAGAAACAGTCGTCCCTTGGTGGCCTTAGAAAACTCAATATGGGGCAGACTGGCAAAACGCGATAAACCTTTTTGCGTGAAAGTTGTTCTAATCTGCCCACGGCAACATCCAATCTTCTCCGTTTCGGCCCCGGGGATATTTCACATTCCTCGTCTCGCTCTCGGACCTCGGATATCGGCGGAAGTTCGTTGTCGTCGTCAGTTAGCGCAGATTCCGTCGGGGTAGGCGACCGTGAGCGTTTCAACGTCGTCAACTGCAGGTCGAAATTTGGCACAGACTTGTTGATCCTTGACTTCTTGGAATGATTGACCAACTCCGAGCTCGGCCCGATAGAACGGTGATTGTTCGCATCTTTGGCACCATCACGCATCTCGTCTATTGGCTGATTCTGTTTCACGAATTTGGTTCGACTTTTTGATGCAAGTTGGGTTGGGTTGGGTTTCTGTTTTTGTTCGTCCCCAGATGGCTTCACTGTGGTGGCATTACGTGGCGGCGGAGCTGGTTTTGCATCGGAACTAGGCGCAATTACTCGTTGTCGTCTCTTCGTCGTACGTGATGGTTCAGATAGTCCCTCCTGGCAGCTACAATCGAGTTTAGCCATCAATAAGACTGTTGATAACGCACCAGTAGTGACGGCACTTGAGCTTGTCTTTACAAGGATGGTTGCACCTTGACAAGGATAAGTACGTTTAGCCATCACTGGATTTCAAAACGGAGAACTTACTCGTACCTCCCATCCGGACGTTTTCTCAGGTCTTGCTCTAGTCGTTCCTTCTTATCTGGACTCAATCGAAGCTGACGCACTTTGGATGAACTTTTGTCTACATCAAAGGAGATATAAATCGAGGAACGTCCTTCGAACGGCGCGCCTACCAGAACGTATCGCAGAGTCGGGACTTGGAATCTCATTATCTTCCACATCAAAGTCCCAGAAGTCAGGGACGTCCTCGAGTCCTTGCAAGTCCATTTCCTTGGTTATTTGAGTATCTCGGTAACTACTCATCACGCCAGCCAACGTACGATCGACGTTAATGGTCGAGTTTCCAGTGTTGGATATTGATGTGGCAGGACATTTGGTACCAACGTCCGAGTAACAGTGACGCCAGCGAAGTTTTCCTAGATATTCATGAACGATTAGCATCTAATGAGAGAAGAATCAAATACAGAAGCAATATATATGTTAATCAATTGACTCGGCTTTGTAAGTTGCGCTGTGAGAGTAAATTCTTTCTTCTCTGCAAGTGCCTTTGTACTTACGGCGGACATAATATCAATACTTGATCAACAGAGGTAAAAGTAAAGCCCTCACACGATACGCCGGAAGTCGATAAGTAGCATATCGGAGGTGACTGTTAGGAGTGTCGTCATCTCAGTTCTATGCCACTTTGATTTCTTGACTCTTTGAGGCGCTGAATCGCTGAAAGTGAGCCCACATTGAACGACAAAATCTAATTCCACAGGTGAATTCCCCTTGCTAGGGGTAGATCTTAGTTCCTTAACGTCCAGGATATACTTCGGGAATTCATTTGCGGCAGCCAGAACTTCGAAGCCAAACGGAGGTCGGCGGTTGAGAAGCTGAATATTATCAGCGACGACAGACGGATACAGACGGAGGCCCCACCTCCTCGATTCGAAGCGGTGATGTCTGTAGTAGTTTTTGGATTGAGCTAATCCCGTTCTCAGCCAGTACCTCGTAGAGTCAATTCCCAGACAGTAACCAAATCCATTCAATGAGGTTCACCTTTACTCTGTCCGTGGTTAGCTGACTAGTACCATGGGTTTGAGTCTGACTTGCTACTTACGATTTCTCGCCAATGTGTTCAATCTGTCTGAGGACCAGAGGCCTATCCTCCCATGCTTTTGCATTGAGACAACGTACTCTAAGCCAACCGTAAGGCGTGCGAGACTCGGAAAAGGTTCAAACTTGCAGTTCAAGTGCATGTTTAAGCTGCGCTCCACTCTGGTTGATAATAGCCACCTCTGCAATAGCTGATCCGCAGTGAGTCATAGCCTTGTAAGCTATGATAACTCACCTGTTACAATCCGCGTCGCATGGCGGAATACGGAAACGGCTTCCAAGTACGGTTGACCTTCGGAGGATTTGAATTCGGGACTACTGAGGGGAAGTCCTGCAAGAATCGCCTACAGCTTTATAAGAAATCGACCACGTTGAAGAGAGGGTTCTTACTTGTATCAAGAGAAGAATCTTGTCGCTGGTGCTAGCTGGCTTTTTGGGAGGGAACCGAATATCGTTGTGCCGGCGAATCTTTTCGTACATCTAAAAAGCAGTCGAGCAGTCGAGTTAATTGAGTTTGCGGCAGGTAACTCCGTTACGAACTGGCTTCTCCCCACTGCGCAGCTTCAGATCCGAAACCCTAAAACAAGCATCAGTCTGGGGGACCACTGAAACGAGTGTTACTTGCTCTTCGGAAAGAGATACGAGTTCAAGCTAAACATTTTCAGGGTGAGTATTACTCCACATACCAAGGTCCTTACTATTTCGCGCACGGTAGTTGCAGAAGGGAGATTAAGTATGGCTCGCATCTTTCCATCGAGGTGGGAATTGAGAGTACAGAACAATAACTGACAGCACGTACAGTTGTTTGCCTGATATAAAACTGGAGAAATCGTTAAAAGGCGTTATAAAGCACAGGCGCTCCTACCTTGCTCATAATGTCCCCATACTCTGTTGAAGAAAGTTTTCCATCTTTTTCTGTATACTCAATCAGTTGAGTATCACGTAATGTGGATATGCTTTGCATAACAATCTCGTCGATTTTTTCCCTCCAAGTTTGGTGTTCGTTCTTGCCAATATCATAATGATGAGGATTTTTTTGGATCCGACAAAAGAGAAAGGAGCGCCGAAGCCACTCCTTCGCGTCCTCGACGGTTGATATAGTATTTAGACCAATTTCCGAATTTAGGTGTTCTGTAAGGTTTTGGTGAAGACTACTCTCCAAAGCGGTGCTTCCCTGGACGAGTGTACGATACTTATGTTCCAGTTCTGGTTCGCAAAGGATGATCGCGATCCCTTCGTCATCTAGAGGCGCTGGTAAACGAAATCAGACAGACGGATTGGGATACGTACCGAACTGCGGTCGGCCCTGAGTTGAAGATCGCGTATCAAACACAGAATTGGGGAAGCACATTCAAGGACTCACCGCTCGACCCATCATTTGCATGACATCGAGATCTGAGTACTCTTTCATCTCCCCATTCTGGTATAGCTTTACACCCTTGATGACAACCATTTGGGCGGCTTGACAATCATCAGGTGCCGACATCGCCGATAAGAATGACCTTACGCAAGTTAACACCAACTGCCAGGGTCTGCGAAATTGTGAGGGTAGCAAGTGCAGATGTAAAAAATTCTCCTACGGATGTGGCGACCAAGACACGCAACGCTTTTCGCAAAAATAAATCTTCGACCATTCTTCTATCGTCTGTATTCAAGCCAGCATGATGAACCGCAATGCCTGTTTCTGCCAGAGCTATTGTGCCATCAGGTCTGATCAATCGTGTTCACCAATTGTGTAGACGCACCAGACAAGTCTTTATCATGAAACCTCTGCTGGATACTAAACAGAAATGAGCAAAGCACTAGATAAAATAGAAGATGCATGCCGCATAGGAGGTAGCCATGGCAGATTCCTTTTCCCTTTCATCGACTCCTCATAATCCTTTGCTAGCTGCTTGGCCGTATCCACCGTGCCTGTAGGACTAGTAAGTATTCTCTATGTCAGAGGTAGTATAATCTTGCGTGCCTTTCCTAGTAGGGCAGAAAATAAGGATCGGTTTGTTGGTTGAATGCTGTTGTATTACAGAGAATAGGCGCAGGTCGAGAGTACGAGCATACGCAAAATCATTCAGGCCCTTCGGTTTTGCTACACCATACACGAACTTGGTAAGCTTGCAGGGCCTGAATTCTTCCCCGAACTGCAAATATTTGTTAGAAAATTAAAGTATGCCAGAGATGAGTCAACCTGAAATATTCTAGCAGGTTGATCACCGCGACTACGGTCTCCAATCCAGCTCGCAACATCTTCCACATTCGGAACGGTGGCGGAAATGAGAAGAAATCGAGTACCAGAACCGCGCGCTTTCATGCGGGAAACTATAACTTCCAGGGTACTCCCCCGTGATTCGTTCAGAACGTGAACCTGGATACGATGTGAATATTCCATCAACGAACTTCCGAGAACGCGTTGACGCACTTCGTCAACCAGAAATAATTTGATTTGTGATAGTATTCCCAAATGATCATCCCTAGCCAGAAAGTTATCGTAAAACTTGCTCAGACGAAGAAACGTACCAATTTCTCGTCAGACTGTCCCACTTTTCCGCCTAAGTACCAGTTAAGCTAGGAGTCGAAAGCGATGGTATAGCATCCTCACCGTTGTTACGCTTCGGAGGTGATGCGTCAGTCCAGTATCAGTAGGACTCGTCCGCCAGTGATACGTACATTACATGTGAACTCTTAGCATCACCCCAAACCCCCCTCCCTGATAAAACCGTATCGCCAGTCAATTCACAACCTGACAGGGGTAGAGGTTGGTCGTTGAAGTAGCCTCACGCCTACAAAGCACTCACACTTTATACCTAGTCCCCCGAATTTTGTGGTCCACTCATTGCGCTTCTCTGCACATAATGCCTGGAGATTTGATAGGGCCGCATTAGAAAAAAATAAAGAGTGAGGAGGGCCCTGACCTTGGTTGGCGCAACATAAACACACTTAGCAGATCGAGCATCATCCGAAGTTTGTGTCAACATTCGGATCATGCTCAGCTCAAAGAGAACAGTTTTCCCGCTCCCAGTGGGCGCTACATGGGGTGAGAGACTGTGGTCAACACAAAATATGGAACCGACCACTGATAACCTAGCGACTTATCAGTGGCAGGATTAAATTGTATGGGGGTACAATTACTATATTTTCCTCTGAATGTAGGACCTACAGCAAGTGTTAAATTCTATCACATCCGTATAAACAGGTCCGAACCTGGTCAAAACAGGTCGATTGAATTGCATTGAATACGCAGAATTTGAACACTCCACGGAACCTGTCAGCTGGGACCGAAATTCAATGAAGATCGACGATACAGCCTTGTTGACGCACGCAATTCGGAAACAGGGCGTAGTCTCCACCCAAAACCATTCCGTGCGATATTCTCGGAACCAGGAGCAGGCCTGTACCCAGCAATATGCCCGTTTGGACTAGCTGGACGGGTGAATCGAGCAGAATTTTGATCCCGAACCGAGTGATGTGACCCAGGTACCTCCGAGTGATCCAAATACATATTGTGGTTGAATAGTTCTACGGAATAGAGGGTGGAGATACGCAGAAAATGTGAGGATTTCCTACCATGTTCCTCATACGATGACCTGGTCAAATCGCCTAAATGCCGCGTCTCAATGCGATGGTATCCATCACGGATTGGGGGGCTCGGTGAGGGTATCGGAGAAAGGACATAACCCGCTTCCTGATAATCTGGCGGGGTCTGCGATATGCCTAAGGCAGTTATATCCCGGATACGAACCAAAGAGGGCGCATATACTCACTATCATGAACCTGATAATGGGGGAAAGCATCCGGCAAGTCCGGAGACGAAATTGGTTCTCTATTATGTTGAACCTGACGGGGCCAGAAACCATAGTTGTGCCTTGGTGCCCAATTTCCGAAAGTCCGAGTATTGTGATTCATGATGGTGGAAGGACAAAACGCGTCGGACGCCCCTGAATTTCTTTCCGAGTGACATTGTGACAGCTGTCACGGACGCGCAGTCACGTCATTGTGGTGGTACCGACGGGTCGCATTCGCATCTACATATCTCTTTCGCCTGCCACCCGCATATATCCGTTA
>JBBPTW010000054.1:2881-22678 GCA_038094575.1 Phylloporus cf. nigrescens | reverse complement strand
TTCTTCCCCCGTGCCACCGCTGGACGAAAAGTATACCGGTCACATCATCGTCAGCGGATACAACATCGCATACATCCTTCCAAAAGAGTTCCCTCCTCGCTTCAACGGTGGCGACAGTGCAATACGTGCTTCTGCCTTTTCCACCAGACGCCACTCTATTGGCGAACGGAGTAGCATGCATTTCATGGCTGCCATAGAACTCTGGACACCATACGCCTCCCGTCCTCCAAAGGCACCCTTTCTGGTAAATAACGTTCATCATCTCCTCTGGGCTGCGCTGTAATGACTTGCTAGATCGCTATCCCCGTTCCACGTTGCCTGTCCAACAACATCAAATTACGCATATACCCACCCACTACAACAAGCACTTCTTCATCCATGGCCTCTCTTTCCTCTACAGACGACGAACCCGGTGCTTGGGAGCTTGCCTCTGAACCCCATGTCGCACGGGTTGCCTCTCGCTCGCGATCATCCGCTGACATGGCAGACGATGAATCATCCGACTCCTCAGCATACACCGACGGGCCTTCCGGGGGTATCCTTGTACAGGGATCATTCCCATCCACGGAACGCCTCCGCGTCCGCTGGGCACAGCCTCCAAAAAACATCCCCAACAGCGACGGTAGGCGACGCGTGGGCGTAAATGAGGCTAAAGGAGAAATGACCACCGCGGTCCTTGGCAAGGCTCAAGACCCCTCCAGCGGTCGTGAGGGCATTCGGATGCGCTTGGAATACAAAGGAACGTGCAAAGGCGTCTGGTTCCCTGGCGTAGCTACCATGCTGGGTATGGATATCGGGCTCGAGGTCAAAGGCGTCGAAGTCATCTGGCCACCCGGAGAGGATACCAAGTGGACTGTGACTGGCGGAACAGGCTATACGGGCTTCGATATTGGTCCACCTTCTACGCCCATGTCCAGACAGCCCTCGCTCGAGTTCCCCACTGGCACGTCTTCTAGTAGTGTGCAGTATCCCTCTCCAATAACTGCTCGACAGGACTCGTCTTCCTCAACATCCTCCTTATTACGTGCCCCGCTTCCTAATGACCATCTTCCCGACTATTCGTTTGAAAGCTCTCCGAGTCCGACCTCTTTGACGCCTTCTGTCACACTTTCCTCTGTCACCTCCCTCCCCTCCGCATCCGAGGGACGCAGCCGTGCCCCTTTGGACGTGATTGCTTCGTGCAAATCACCGGCGGTCCCCATCACAATCCATATCAATATGAATGACATCACGTCACCTTCGAAGAATATCTTCACCTTTTCTATCACAGGCACTGTCTTCATTCTCCCACGACACCGTCCTCACACCACCAACGGGTCGGACAACGACTCGGATGTCAGCCCCATCGTCCTACCCCGGTTTTGCGTTCTCGCTGCCGACTCAGAAACGGTGTCGACGATCATTAGGAACGAAACCGATGGTAGCACCGTCGAGGTCTACTACATCTCCGGCGACCTGCGCGACGCTCAGACACGAAAAACCGTGTTACAGCGCAATGCAATAAATCGGTGTGGTAATGACGGTGCACGAATAGCACTTCGCCCTATCTCTCGTACAGCTGCCTTGCAACGGGGTAGAGAACAGATTACAGACAATGTGCGGCTCTCGCCTCGGCACGACCCTCTTAGTGGTAACAAGAGTGCACTCAGCCCTCTCTCATTGGGTCCCATTCATGGTGGAACGACGAGACGGAAACGCGACGGGCCACTGATGATACCCTTCGTCGATATCATTGCGACCCCATTGCATCTCAATAGGACCAGCCACCCGGACGCACACGCCGTTCGCATGCTCATGCATGCCCCGTCCGACATGGATTCAGAATGGCTTGAATTCGGTCTCGCCCAAACAACATCCTCGATACCCAGATCATATCAACAATATCGAGTTGACATGGTTGGCATCAGCATCGACGGTGTTCCCGTGCACTTCGAGAGTAGTGTAATTACTGAACGAGACAAGAAACCCATGATCGACCTTGTCCCGTCCCACGACGAACAGCCTCAGAATCGTTGGATCACCTGGGTCAAAGTTCATGTCGGTGACCAAGGAGGCTTGCTTAGAGTGGACTACATCGTCGGCACGATTGGGAATCCCAAGGACTCGAAGATTGCCCATGGTAGGACAAATATGGACATATTGATTCCAACCTTTGCCCTCCCAGTTGGTCGGCTAGAAGTGACGGTGGAGACACGCATAGGTATGCGTTCAGTTATAATCACCCGGAATAGAACTCACCCTCGATGAAGAGAAAGCAACACTACGATCAAATTTTGCTCACGAACAAAAGTCCCCGAACGGTTACAGACTCTTGCATTATTCGTTGGACCAGTTTTTTACCCCCACGCTGTCTATCACTGTTGAACGGCAAATTTTCCGTGTTTCCATGGGATGGCTTTCTCTAGGGAAACTTTTCCTTCTGCTTCTCCAGATCATCCTTGTGATCTCTGTCCCAATGCTTCTGATCAATCTCGGCACCGAGTTCAAGTATGTGCGGCAATCCCTCGATCGTCTGACAACCCGCGATCTTGATTACGACGTGGTGCCAACCTATCCACCGACCGAAACAATATTTATCACAACGACTGTCTTTCCACCCTCGCCGAGTGCAACAATGGTAGGAGCAGACAATTCAGACTGTTTGACCATGACTCCATCCACGTCAAGCGTGTCAATTACCACGACGTTACCCACCGACTTGACACTCTCCTTGAAATCAGACACCAATGATCGATCTCAGATTGACACGACCACATTCTCACCGATACCCACACCGTCCCCTTCCTCGCACTTTACTGAAAACTCTCTTCTCCCAGTCTCTACGTTCACGTTCGATTGGTCAAAGATCCGTATAGATGTCCCTCCGGCCGCCCGGAGAACTGTTGATAATGTCCTGGAAGGCTTGGGTATCGTTTGGCAGATGTTCAGGAAAGCTTACCACTACCCGCTGAACCCGCCTTAGTGGATCATGTCGTGTACGCATGTTGTTGATGTATCTTTAGTAACTATTTATATCTGCAGAGGTTGCTTTCTAGTCATGATTACCATGTGTAAACATGGGAGACATCAACGAACAAGGCAGGTTACCTATTATTAGAATCTCGCATCAAGTAGCTGTACCGTCACGGTGTCCGTGCCTGGATTGTGAAGCAGTGCTGGAACCAGGCCTTGACCCCGGGAATATGGTTCAGGAATCTGCATAATCTGATGGTTAGATACAAAAAAGTTTCACCTGTCAACAAGAAATGGAGCCTATCTCATTTGAATCTTCCCAACGAACAACTTGAAGCGGTGGTGCACTTGGCAGTAATGTAATGAACCCGCATTCGGGTGCGCAATGCACCTGTTAACCGTGACAACGTTGTGACTGTGACAGTGATGGGTTTTGTTCAACTCCAACGTCCAGTGTTCAAACTCTAATAAGGACTGCAAGTTCCAGCTACGCTTTCGAGTATTAGCGAATGTTGCTACAAGAATAACGTTAAACTAACTACCGCTCCGGACGGGTCATGTAACATACAAGGTAAATACGATGCACTAGAGGCTACACAAGATTTTAATGAAATAAATAACTAGTCCAAGGGATGGGGGGTTATGGTGGATGTCGATTAGTGGTGAGCATGATGTATATTTGAGTTTCAAGCTTGAAGTTCAATTCTTCAGAATCGCACGTGCCGTCGCATCTCTCCCTGCCTTGAGTAACAGAGAGACATGGTTGCCGCCCGTTCCAGTCGCCGGCCCTGACTTCGCCGCCGCCCTCTGCATCCTCTGCGCCATCGCAAACATGGGACATCCGACGGGTGGCGTCGTTGACCGCGACATGTTCACGATGTACAGGCACGCAATCTGCATATGGGAATCCCTGAGTTTCTTCAACGCCGTCACCGCCGTGTTGTATGCCTCCCTGATTGCCGGCGTATCCTGAGCGACCTGCCTAACCGGGTGAGGGTACTCGGCGATATACGTCAAGTAATCTCGGTGCTTCCCCGGCATGTATCGCCTCATGCGCTCCATGAAGCCGTGGTCTGCCCGTTTGTTTGCGTCTGATGGTGCGGGGTATCGCCTCTGGCGGAGCTTGTGGTCGATGTCAAGGAAGAGGTCGAGGGCGTGCATGACACTGCTCTGACCGGCGGATGGACCGCAAAGATCGAGCTTTGACATGTCGTCGACCCCTTCGTACACCCATGCTGCTGCGGAAGAATCGCTCGCGCTACCGTTGAACCAGGGACGAACTTCCCAGTAGAACATGTGGGGATCGACAATTTGACGGATGAATTTCATGCTTTCTTCGATCTCCTGGATGACCTTTGTCAGGCGCGAGAGGAGCTTATTGATCTTGCTGATGGAGGACAAGTCCGTGACGTTCGGGAGGTTGTGGTAATCATTGAAGACGTGGAGCATCTGTACCCCAATCAACTCCGCTCTTGCTGATGCGAGGTAAAAGTTCCGCTCAGCATCTGTTCCCGAGAGCAGCTCCTGATCGAACCGCATGTTTTCCAGGGTGGTGGGTAGCTTGGGATCGATAAGCTCCCAGTTCCAAAGAACAGTGTCTGCGAACGTAAGAACTGGGGCGATTCTTAGAAGGCGCGAAACCGCCACGAGCGGAGCGGCCAGAGCGCGGGGGATCAATATCGATCCCTCGATAGTGTCTGGTGGTATGGAGTGGGCGTAGAAGTGGACGAGGAATGCGAGAACTTTATGGGCACGACGAAGGAGTAATGGGTCTTCATGGAGTGCGTCTGTCGTGAGTGTTGGTAGCTGTTATCCGAATAAGTGCTCAAGCTATGCCGAAACCATTCTCCGAACATACCGAACGTATCCGTTGCCGCCAAAGTTCACCCTCAGACCGTTCCCTGGAGTGGTCCTCAGTCAGGTCCTCTCCGAGCTGCAGAACGTTCTGCGCCTCCAAGAGGGCGTTCTCCCACACATCGAAGGGCTGCTGCAGCTTAGGGAGTGGCTGTGAGGGCAGGAAACCGGTATTGGCTTTGAGGTCGACGTCAAAGTCTGCCGGAGGTGTGTGAACCTCACGCGACACCCATCTGCTTGTGTGCAATGACTGCAGGAGCCATGACACATCATTGAATAGATGGAAGGGCGAAGGTAAGAGGTCGATTGGGTGCATGTAAGCCGTGAAGAGAAAAGTGAGTTGATTGAGATATAACTTAAAACGAGTCACTTTTTATATACAGGACGTACCACTGCAAGTTCCCCAATGGGTGATATCAGCGAGGAACCTAGTCAGAGCTGTAGTGGCTGGCACCGTACTGGTCGTACGGCATCACATACGCCTGTTGGGTGAATCACCCGCGTGAGATCCGGTTCAGGCATTCCGAAATTTCTCACATAATTCTTTCACCAATCACATTGGCCGTGCTCGCATCTGTGCGTTATCCGGGGGTCGAGTCAACCAAGTAGCGCCGAAGCAACTCGTCAGCTAGCTGGCTAGGAACGATACCAGAACGTCACAAGATTCCTGTGGTGGATTCATTTCTCACACAAGAAGGTTTTGGAACATGGCTGCAGCTATTTTTACGCCTCGTTGTGGACAGGCCAAGCGCCCAGCTGTTCATATCATGTTGTCGCTGTGGCCGGACGACGGTGCGTTTCCACCGATAATCAACCCCGTTTGAGATATCAGTCATCCGTGCACAGACATGTGTCAGTGCTATCACCAACCACGTGTCACGGCCAGGAGATGGAGATCTACCATCGTATACTTGTCGTCTTGTTGAGAAATTATCAGATGGCATGGAATTATAACGTACCTGTCGTTTACCATGGCGGTCGGCTTACCCGGCCTCATTACAATGTTGATGTGCCTTAACGTAGTTGCTGTGCACCGACGCGCCGAATTATTTCATGTCTACCAGTTGTCGTCAATTCTCACATGGATCTGATTCTCACCGCCAACGGTTGTTCCGCTGCGGGCTTAGTCCCCGTTAGGCTGTGTGATGTCGTTGCGAGTAGGCCTGCGTAATTCAGCAACCCCGTGGTAGTACGGCCCTGCGGCCGCATTCACGCCGTCATGCGAGATCTCTGACATGCAGCGGAGTAGATGGGTTATCATTGTACCGATCTGTGGCCGTGGCAAGGTTGGGCTCCCCATCCCTTTGAAGGGTCTCGCTGGCTGAGGAAAACGCGCTGGTCCAATATTCTTGAATATGCGTTTCAACACGCAGTGTTGAGCAGGGTTGGAACAAGGTCGCAATGTTAACAGCCTGACCTCGCCAAGTTATCGGAGTGGCAGTATGAGAGGCTGGGCGGTAACATCTAGCACTAGCAACGCCACATGTGTCCATCAATCAGTCCAATGACGATTGAACGTAATCATTCATGACTCATCCGGCATAGGTAAGCATCATTGCAGGATACTCATCACCGAAATATACTGGAAACTTCATTTTTTCAGAGAACGTATGGATAGAGCGAACTCATTGTACATCTCCATGCAATCCGCGTTATCGCTCTTTCCACGCAACGATTGTCGTGCCTTGATTATCGACGACTTCACATCGCCGGTGCACTACTTCGACAATTTTCTCTTTAGTTCCGGGTTTCTCCTTGACGAGGCACTCCATATCCGACAGCAACGCGGAAAGTGAGACGGGACCATCCTTGCAAGACGACTTGATTAGTTCTACTATCTTGGACTCAGTTGGTAGTGCGAAATTCATGGTGTTGACCGACTGGCTCAGAGGAGCATCGGGAGATGATAGCTGCGGCATTTGGGAACGGAAGACCGATTTGGGCGAGAAGAACCGATCTAGGATCTCAGGTGAAACATCCTCGATCCTTTCAGGAGACCACGCTGGCCGTTCTTGAAGTTTGTCTACTAAGACTGCGTTCACGCCTGTGCAAAAATCCGGGCTGGCACCGCTCTGAAATAATATAAGATTTCGGCATCAAACACAGGTAGGACGTGGCATACTCACACAGAAAGCTGTCGCAATTCCCATCTCCATCTGCAAAGCATCCCGCAGCGACATATTGATTCCGCGGCGGATGGCTTCAAGTGCCACTTTGAGACTTGTAGGGCTGCGCATGTGAAGGGTTTCTAAAGTTTGATTTGCCCACCCACTAACACGGGTATCTGAGGAACTTGCAAGTGTCGCCAGACTCTTGCATATCTCTTCCACGGAGTTGTGACGGAAAGCGGAATCCATAGCATTGCGTACAGCACCCGCCAGTTTCCGAGGAGGCTCATCCGGCTGACGTTCACTATGCAGTTCTTCGATCGCGCAATTAATCTGGGTGAGGGATGGGCTCTCGTACTCGGCCAGACGAGCCATAAGACTGGGGATAGTCCTAGAAGGAACGTAATGCGTTGCGAGGCCAAGCTCACTTCCCGCCACGTGAGTAGTAGTTTGTAAGCAATGCTTTCCACTTACAAGACCTCTCTGCCAGCCAAAGTCTCCGATGTCAAGGCGAGATATGTGCCTAGCTCTCCGTCCATCCTCGAGAGGAAAAAGCTCGCGCCTACGTCTGGACAGTACCCGATTTTGGCTTCTGGCATAGCAAATAAAGTCTTCTCCGTCGCTATCCTGAACGCTGCACCGATGCTAAGACCAACACCTCCACCCACTGATATCGACACTAGGATCAGAGCAAGGCAGACGATAACAAATCTCACGACATACTAGTAATGCCATCGAGTACAGCCACGTAAGGTTTCGGTAGCTGGGACAAAATAAAGTCTAGCTCGAACCTGTACAATACATTAAGCATTGGCCGAGCGATCACGACATCACGCCTACTCGTCCTTGAAAAATTGTATAGCCGTGGGACGAGTAGCCTCGTTGAGCGAGTCCTTCATGACAGCTGATCTTCCGTGAGGCGGTGTGCATATATTCTGCCCAAGGAAAGACTTACTAGCCACATCTCCTCCTGCGCAAAAGGCCCGACCAGTTCCGGTTCCAATGACTATGTGACAGAGGTCGGATCTAGACCATATCTACCCAAACAAGCCTATCAGTAGCGAATGACATAGAAAATTTATGTCACTGACCTGGAGCTGGGGTCTCAAGGAATGAATCATCTCGCTATTCAGTGCATTGAGTTTCTTAGCTCTATTGAGCACGTAGGTGCGAGCACATCCATTTGACTGGAAGAGGACTGGCTGGGAAGGACTGGGTAGGCCAAAGATCGTATATTCTAAAGGAAAGGACTGGTACCTGGTCCAGCATGGCAGAAGCGCCTGTCGACATGTGGGCAGCAATTGCGCGAGTTCTGGCAAATGCTACTGATAGTCTGTTACGCGGCATCCTTGCAATGGTAGTAGCTGCTAGCATACTGAGGTACGCGGCTGTGGGAGAGACCAATTTGAACGTCTAAAGCCTTACTAGAATCGTTCAACTGTGGAGTGTGTTCCGCGAAGAAAATTTGGGTATGAGAACGAACATAAATAAACAGTCGCTCGTCGGCTAGTAGTTACTATCCTTATGGATTCCGCCCCGGACTCAACCGCGACACGGATAACTACAGGAACGAGATTCCAATTGTCCTCTGGTCGCTTTGGTACGGTCAAATACGTCGGTCAGGTCGCGGGTACCGATGGCCTATGGTACGGCGTCGAATGGGATGATCCCACGCGTGGACGGCACGACGGTGTCAAGGGCAGTAGACGCTACTTCGATTGCCGGTACGCTTTCTTCTCTAATTATCCTGAAAACCAGTGTAATCAATCTTCTATTGGAAGCATATCAAATGCCGGATCTTTCATACGCCCGTCAGCCCCCTTGTTACTCGGGCGCACTTTCTTGGCCGCGCTAAGAATGAAGTACATTGAAGCTGAGCATGGTCCGGCTACTCTTGAAAAGGTCGTCCTCGGATCCTCCAACGGCGCCATAAAGGTGGAAGCCGTTGGTCTCGATAAAATCAGGCGGAACCTTGGTAACTTGTATTGCCTTCGGGAGGTAAGCCTCGACTCCGAGCTAGTGGCAACCGGCGATGTCAAGGGCGAAATCCTTGCAACTTGCCCGAGTGAGATCAGTGGTTATCTGCTTGCGGTATATTTCTGAGCACAGAAAGATATCCGCGGTCTCGACTTGTCCTCTAGTCTGCTAGCCACTTGGAAGTCTATAGCAGACATAACTGCTGAACTCCCTCACTTGGAAAGGTTGGCGTTGAAGTAAGTGTTTATTCGGCGAGCACGAGGTAAACACTTCACTAGTTGTGGACAGTCGAAATCGTTTTACGCCCGTGGATCATCATCAGATTCCCGTTGTGGCATTTTCACGTCTTCGCGAACTCCAACTGAATAACACCCTCATCTCCTGGGCGGAGTTCAGGAATGTTGCAGGGTTCATGACGAGTTTGCGATCCGTGGAACTCGGTCACAACCATCTCGATTCGTTAGATAATCAACCATCGTTTACCACTCCAGAACTTACATCCCTCAACTTCGAAGGAAATTTCTTAGAGAATTGGATACGAACAGCTGATTCACTGCGCAGTTTTACCAGGTACAGGCCCAAGATAGACCCATTGGTGGCACTAACACTCTTACAGCCTACAGCGGTTAGTTCTCTCCGGAAACGGCATTTGCTCCATCCCGCCCCTCATCTCGGCGACTTCCCCACTGGAGGGTATCAAAGACCTCACCTTGTCGAGAAATGATCTCCGAGAATGGAGCCATATGGATGCGCTACACAGCTGGTGTCCCGATCTTGAGTCCTTGCGAATAGTTGGCAATCCATTAACCGAAGGTACGAACAACGTTGATATCTTGATATTCAAAATTAAAGGACGTACCAGATTCTGGCTTTGCTGGTCGTGCGCGGCAGTTCATTATAGCGAAGATACCTTCTTTGCTGACTCTCGATTCGACTACGGTATGACGCTAATCAGGCCACATAATTATTCACGCTCAAGCATCTGGTCGCTTAGATCTCGGACCGAGAGCGAACCGATTGCGAACTGTTTTATCTTTCATTTATTTCAAAGTATGTTCCGGGGGGTGATCGTGAGAAGGCACAGGAACACCCTCGATGGATTGCTCTGTGTACCAGTGAGTCAATCTTACCGGTACCCATCAGAGTGAGTCACTTATTGCGCTACCCCTGGCAGAGCATGGCCGCCCAGCTGAGTCATCGGCCCAAAACCAGCGAGAGGACAAGCTCAGTAACCATCTCATAAGTGGGTGTAATAATATACTTAGTTTGAAAATGTGTTCAGCGTTCACAGATATCCTCGTTCAACGATCCGCCAAGTGCCCGACTAACGTGTGCGACGCAAGTGAGACAATTAGCTCACCCGTCTCGATCAGAGCCTTGAGGAACATGAAGCTGGGCATCTTTCGATTGAAGCTAATCAAATCGCTCAAGATCTCTAGTTCCATACCGCGCGAGGCAATACAAATGTGGCTGAGGTTGCGGGATGGCTATGTTCAATTGGACAAGGACAGACATGACCTAGAATGGTATGGGATTGAAAATGGGATGCATTTGGTGGTGTATACAGGAGAATGATGATTATGTACTGGTCACCCAATTAAATTAGGCCATCATTGAGCTATTGGTGGGCCGAACACAGGACTCCCACAGCCCCGGCTTTGCACCCGTATCCAGATCCTCGGAACTCGTTAACGATACGATTAAATCCAACACCAGAACATGCATACCTTCGTCACGACCTGAGTTTAAGTAGTCCTGGGGAAACAATTACAGGAACGAATTGTCTCGCGCATGCGGGACACAGGCTAAAGCGGTGCATTCCCATTTCGCGCCAGTGGCATTGCGTGCGGCTGGTCCCTGAGGCCTGATTCCTGGGGGGTCATAACGACAAGCCTCATTTCGAAACTCAGGACGCCAAGCTCCAATCAGAGGTTCGTAAATCCGGATGGGTGACCTCAGCCTAACAGCGCCATAATACGGACCAACGGGTTTCGACCAGTAAGTACAGCTGTTCGGCTCGTCCCATAACACGCCAACGCCAAAGCTCGACTTGACCATTTCCTAAACGAATTTGCGAGACCATAATGCACGAGGGCCGCTCGGTGTAGTCCACGAACGATGACCATATGTCCTTTAACGCGCCCATCCACCGTCGCCATTGGCATGCCTCATAGCTCTATCGTCGAACCGTTCGTCCCTTTCTTCGCGCCTGCTTCCACGATCGTCACGTCGTCTGTTGTCGTAGTCATCCCTGCGGCGGTCATAATAAAAATCAGGGACTCTGCGGTCATCATCATAACCTCCCCGCCGGTAATCATCGTACCCTGCAGGTTTTCTCTCTTCATAATCCCTCCTTCCGGAAGGCGGAGACCTGGGGCGACGATCCTCGTAATCAGCACGGCGAGGAGGTGACCTTGAGCGTTCACGACGATAAGGACGTTCATCCCTGTGGGGGCGTTCCTCGCGGTGGCGGTCATCACGCATCGGTCGCTCTTCACGACGATCATCCCGTCGATAATTATCAGGTCCACCACGCTGCAGACATAGTTGTCAATGAATCAAACAGATTGGTTGCATGAAGAGCACAGACCATATCGTCATACGCAACTCGAACGGGCCTTCCTCGAAGATCTTTACCGTCCAGATCCTTTACGGCACGATCCGCATCCTCACGAGAGAGGTACTCAAGGACACTGGAGATTGACTGAGTGAGACAGAAAGGAACAAGAACCATTTGGCCTACCCTTGACCCGGGAAATCGCGATCAATGTCTGCAAAGGAGACACTACCTGCCTCACGACCAAAATCCTTGAGATCCTAAGAGGTATCATTGTCAAGATGCAATAAAGGAGACCACTAGCCATGATGAACCGTGGGACCTCCGGGGAGGGCCAAAGTGATGTCCACCGGTTCGTTCCGTACTTACTTGCCAGCTCGTGTCGCGGGAAATGCCAGATACAATCAACCTAATTCCAGGAGGCCTCCGAGAGCGAGCGCTAATAAATTGTTGAGTTTAGACGCAGGAATAGTTCAGTTAAAGTATACCCATAGCCTCGGTCGCTTTCGTACACGTCGCGACGAGGACGGCTTTCTTTAGCGAACTCAACTACGATGCTGGATATGGTGATGAAACAATTACGCATAACAACTAAAGGTGCAACTCACTTCGCACCCATGAACGTTTTACCATTGAAATGGTGCACAGCGTCCTCGGCATCCTGGAACCGACTTAGCAAGTCAGAGGAAAGCAGATCAAGTAAAATTCACCCTTGAATTTTCGAACTCAACGAAACCAAAACCTGATGGAATGTTAGCGACAAGAGAGTGACAAGAAAACACAATCACCGGTCATGACCCGGCAATCCACTATGCGGCCGTAGCCGTCAAAGAATTTTGCAACATCATCTGACCGAGCATCCGGAGGGAGTCCTGATGGGCGTGAACTTGTAATGTCGACATATGTGAAGTCACAGTCCAGACTCACTGCCGAGGTAAAGGCGTCTAGCCATGGTGGTTACAGTTAAAAAAGACTGGTTGAGATTTATCTGAGTTCGAATTCATTGCCTTTATGGGTCCGTGCACGCGTGACCTGCACACCGCTCGGTACAACCATAAACATATATCTGTACGTATCGACATGCAAGTAGAGAAATCGATATCGGGGACCGCTGGTACGCATAGAGGAAGACTCTAAAAATCTCGAAAGCACAAATTCATGTCGGATGATGTCAGTGCTGTGACCAGTTGATGGAGTTGAGGTCGATTCCCTCTTGTACCATCTCCCACAGCGGACTAGGACACATGTCAGTTGACACCAAGATAAACGAGGTTAAACTTCATGCCTCATATCCCGCAAGCGATTGACGACACGGACAATGTGGCTAACCACGAAGTCAATCTCCGCTTCGGTGGTGAAGCGCCCAATTCCAAAACGCAAAGAAGAGTGGGCCATGTCTTCGGCCGCACCTAAACAGACTGGTATTAACACGACGCATTTGTGGCTTTGGGTGTACCTACCAAGTGCACGAAGCACGTAGGATGGCTCCAACGATGCTGAAGTACAGGCACTACCGGAAGACAGCGCGATATCCTGTAGAAGTGTTATCTCGTAAGAAGCACTATCAGAATAAAAATTGCCCACCTTCAGGGCCATCAGGAGGCTCTCGCCTTCTACATACGAAAATGATAGGTTGACACAGCCAGGATAGCCGCTAACGTCTCCGTTGCGGACAACGTGTTCAACCTGGGAGTCGACACCACGTAGCAGGCGGTCCGACAGTTGTTTTATTCGAGCATGGTCTCTCTACGAATTTGCGAGTAAGCACGAGAAGATATGTGTGCGATTTATGCATCACGATCAGTACCCCTGCACACCAAAGTCATTACCAAGCCAGCAATCAATTGATATTGATTGCGTCTTGATTCCGCCAAATGGGAGGTGCGCAATTATCATCCCTTGCTGAAAAAGAAACGTACTCACTGTCATCTCCAGTTTTGCTACACGTGCAGCCTCCCCCATTCCGACGGCAAGTGAAGCGGGTAAGGTGCCACTGCGTAGCCCGCGTTCTTGTCCACCTCCACTTAGAATTGGTTCAAGTCGAACTCGCGGTCTCCGCCGGACATAAGCGGCGCCGACCCCCTTCGGACCATAGATTTTGTGACCCGAGATACTCATGACGTCAATGTTTGTCTCATTGACGTCGATGGGGATCTTCCCAACAGCCTGCGCTGCATCCGTGTGAAGGTACACACCACGATGTTTCCTGACTATTGCGCCAATCTCTTTCATCGGCTGAATGACACCAGTCTCGTTATTTACCGTCATGATAGAGACTAGCGAGGTGTCCGGTCGGATGGCCTCCTCCAAGGTCTTCAGGTCGATGATACCATTCGACTGGACTGGGAGATACGTGACGTCGAACCCTTCTTCACCGAGTTTTCTGCAAGAGTCCAACACGCATTTGTGTTCCTGGAAAATAACGATACGTTACACATACGCACAGTGTGTTCCGACACTTACAGTTTGCGTGGTGATAATATGCTTTTTCTTCTCTTTGTTAAAGCGCGCCACCCCTTTTATGATCATATTGTTGCTCTCCGTAGCACCGGAGGTGAAAACAATGTCTTTGGGCTCAGCGCCAATGAGGTCCGCAATATGCTAACTTGACGTTGAGGCAGTAAACAAGTCACCAACGATAAAACGTACCTTACGTGCGTCCTCGACTGCTTGTTCGGCCTCCCATCCATACGCATGAGTACGGCTGTGAGGGTTACCATACTGATCGGTAAGATACGGAAGCATTGCATCGAGGACCCTCGGATCAACAGGGGTGGTAGCCTGAGTAAAGTGAGGAAACGAAGCAACTCTAGTCACCAAAATTCATTTGCCTACCTGCATATCGAGATAGATAGGTCGGGTCTTCTGCATGACACCGTTCTCACGAGCGGGATTTGCGAGCTTGAACCCAAGCATGTCTGTAGAGTGTTCACCAGGAGGAAACAAGAAAATGTGAGGGGAGGCGAACCCGGACGAGGTGCAAAATGATCTTCTTTGTAAGAAGGGGGAACGTCGACAATCCTAGCTCTCTCGGCACCTGAGGGCTGAACTAGTCCTCTTTGTGTTCCAACGACAGCCCGTCTGACCGAACGTTTGGTCAGACTTGCAGCAGTACTTTGGGATATTCTTGACAGCATCTGTACGGAAGACAGTCGCGAGAACTTCCGGTTGTGGTGGTGGTCTCTTGACAAGGAGATATTCGCCGACTACAATTGCTCGGAACGCCTTACAGTGCATTACATAATCGTATTTTACGTCAGCTCACTTTCTGCCGGGAGGAGGCGGTAATAGGGGAATGCCACCGCCAGTCCCACTGGCAGAAGAGGCCAACAACGATGTGCCTCCAGACTTGCCAGCGCTCTTTCCAGGTATCGAGATGGAAAATGTCTGGCCCTCCTTTAACGAGTAGTCTTTCTTTGGGCCTGCGGGTATGTGCGGAGATGGTTCGGTTGTTGTGGGACTAGGCGGATTTAGTGCTACTTTAGCACGCCTGTAGGCCAACAGTCAGCGGAGAAGCCGACGATTCTACTCTCTACTTACTTGGTGAAGTCCTGCAAAGCAACGTCTAATAGAATACAATACTTTGAGTTGAGCCCAGTGTCAGGGGAAGTACCCTTTCACTCACTGAAATCGAAGCTGTCTGTACGCTCCGCAAATCCCATGCCGATGTATGCCTTTCTCCCAGAGTCCTGCACCTTTACGACAAAGTAACGGGATGAATCCAACACAGCGTCGACACAAGGTTTAAGTGGATCGTAGTCAGCGCGAGCAAACACTACGGAATGCATTGAGCCAGGTGTATTTCTCCACCTCGCGTACACTCACACTCGCCTATGGATGAATTGATCGTGATTCTACTCCGTTGTGGACTAGCTTACCAGTCTGCGAATCCTCGAAAAGCAAAGCGGCACTTCCGGTCTTCTCGATGATGCGCAACCTGCCCTTCCACAGCGGATCTGCAAGGTCTCCCCAGTCATTGGCCCGATGACCCTCATTCGCCTTCAGAGGAGGAATTTTATACACTAGAGGCTATACTTGAGTCACGTCCTAGACCTGCAAAGTCTTAATGACCTGAAACTTCTCGCGCAATATATAGGACGGATATGATCTCGTCCCCGAGAGAGTCCATATCTGCGGGGAAGATGGGAGCAGTACTAGATGGTTTATGTCAGCAAACTGCTTGAACTCTCGCATGCTAAATGATGTCCGCTTCCACGGCGACAGTGAAAATGTAAGTTTACCCGTCACCTGCGACGCAGAGAAATTGACCACAAGATGCGCTCTCTAGACTGACCGTTGGTTCCGCTTGTGGTTCAATTCGCACACTCTTCTCAAAAATCCGATCCATTGACGCAAAGCATGGCAAGTTCGATTGTGTACTTTGCCTGGGTGACTTTTTCGGGCCGCTTCAGGAAAACAGTGATGGACAGAATCAGATCGTTGAGTTGTTGAACGGGTCCCTCCAAGGTATGTCTGACGCATCTCTGCTAACACATGAGCTAATTTTGTCCTGTCGAAGCTCCTCTGAGGTGTTATATAATGCAAGGGCACAATCCACTCCCAGAATCTGTCATTGAACAATATACTCGAACTGGCGGTGAGCTATGCAAGGATGTCTTTCTCTTAAGTAAGTCGTGTATATGTGACCATGTAACTGAGTCCTCATCATGGATAGACAAGTCTGGGATTGTTTCCACAGCCCATGGTCTGAGGATCGCCTGTCTTGGTGGTATGTATAACTTTGGTATTTATGACTCTTCTGATGGTCCTCCCGTGCGTACCTGCTGTTTGTTGCAACCTGGTGTACTGAGGTAAAATGGTTAGGGGTTTGCCTCACCATTCTATACGACCCACACGGTAGAGCGCCTCCTCTCAAACACGATGAATAAGTCGCAAAAGGACCAAAGTTATGGCTCTCTTGCCGCAATCCGCGACGCCGCATCCACTTCACAACTTGTCGATATCTTCATCACCAATGATTGGCCGGCCTCAATTACATCACTTTGTTCTTCCCATCAACCTCCCCCTGAGTTTGAGCATACTTATTCCCCGCCTCTTGACGAAGTCATCCGAAAAATAAAGCCGAGATATCATTTCGCTGCTCGTGCTGGACTCTCTCCGAGATTTTGGGAACGCGAGCCCTTTGCCTGGGATGATGAATTTGGGAGAGTCACTCGCTTCGTGAGCCTTGGTGCGTTTGGTGAAGACCACGCCGGTCAGAAACAAAGGGTTCGTAGACGAGCTTGAAAGATTTCCCAGATGATTCATATCCTTTCAGTGGTTTTATGCATTTTCCATTACACCAACGGTAACTACAGCGCAACGGCCAAGTAATGCCACCAAAAATCCATTCATGCAAGCTGGAGCTCGTTTGCCGAAAAGGGTGCATGAAATTGATGAAGGAGAAAACTTCATTTTCGGAAATACTCACCAGCCTGCAAAGCGTCTCAGGCCAGGTTTGTCTCTACACGAATTGTTTTCGTCTCCCCTACTTATTATTGTACACAGAGACATCGAGAGGACACGCCAAGAAACTCCCCGCGGGATACAAATGTAAGCGATGTCAATCAACCGAGGTTAGCCGCTACTTGATCGACGTCTGGGAATTGGCAACTCACACGATGGCCCATCAGCATTTCATTGATGATTGTCCGGAACGATTGAAACCGCCAGAGGGTTATTTGTGTAAGATCTGTAGCATCCCTGGGCACTTCGTTCGTGATTGTCCGACCAAAAATGCTGTTGGGGACACTGGAGGTCGGAAGCCACGTGAAGGATACGTATGTCGTGCCTGCGGCAGCGAATTGCATTACATCGCCGATTGCCCTGTGACGAATCAACATGAGCCACACGACCAGGTCAGCAAAAGAAGACCACTGAAGGAGATCGGACGTATGCCCTGTGTTTTCTTCATCGTCGTCACAATATTCATGTTCGTCCAGCCGAGGAATGTTGGTTCTGTCTGTCAAACCCCAACTTGGCGTAAGTGACCACGAAGGAGACTGTCCCCGATCCTAATGGATTGACAGGAAACACTTGATTGTCTCGATCGGTACAGAGTGCTACTTGACGCTCCCCAAAGGGCAGATCATCCCAACACAGTCGGCCCCCGATGATAGCAACATCACTCGTGTTCCGGGAGGCGGACATGTCCTAATCGTGCCAATCTGTCACCAACCTACCTACAATGCGATTCCCGCTGACATTGCACCGCCGATCCTTGACGAAACAGAGAGGTACTACCAGACCTGTGGATTGGAACTAGTTCTCATTACATATCCAGGTACAAGAATGCCCTCCGACGTCTCTTTGCTGAACATGGTGCTGTGCCCGTATTCTACGAAGTCGCTCGGCTGAGAGCCAAGGGAGGTCACGCACATATTCAAGCTGTGCCTGTACCTGTCTCCCTGCAGAATGACGTTGAAACTTCTTTCCTCAAAGAGGGACGCGCCCTAGGAATAGACTTTGAACTGGACGCTGACGGAGCTTTGGAATCTTGCGGTGATAGCGCACGAAGCTACTTCCGTGTTGATCTCCCAGATGGTCGTAAACTAATCCATTTGATCAAAGATGGCATTCCGTTCAGTGTTCATTTTGGAAGGTATGTTACAACCTGTCATTTTGCCACGGGAGCTCGAACCGTCTTTTGTAGACAAGTATTAGTGTCCCTCCTGAACATCAGGCAGAGACTTGATTGGAAAGTGTGCGTTCTCTCAGAGGAAGAAGACAAGGCCGATGCCGAGCAGTTCAAGAAGGCTTTTGCGTCGTTTGATCTGTCGTTATCATAAATATGTAGTATCTTTCATAGTAATATTACATCCAACTTCGCGTCTAGGAATCCTGATAACCAATCGAGTTCGTAATGTGCCTTCGTCGTGCCAGCTAGATGTGCTGGGGAGCCGATTCCAAACTCTTCTTGTAGCTGTGGCCAAATCTCCTAGTGCCTTCCTTCCTCGCAGCTTTGATCATCCTCTCAATGGCATCAAGACCTGATGCATTCAACTCAGGAGGGGATCAGCAATCAACCAGATCAGGCATACCTTTGTCGAGGTCCTCCAGTGGTGGTCCGAAGGACAAGCGTATGAAGTGATGACAAGGTGAATTGAACAGATTCCTCCGGTGAGCTGGATTTATGTCGAAAAAGATACCGGGGATTACAATGGTTTTTTCTTTGAGGAGTTCTTCGAAGAAAGTCTAGCAAATAATGTATACAGTAAGTTGTCTGAGCAGGGTAAGAACCAACCAAGCCGTTGTTCAGCGGGGGAGGAAGTTTCTCCAAGTTGAGCCAGATGTAGAAGGTTGCCTGAGGTGGGATGTCGACGTCGAGATGAAGATCGTGAAGTCGTTTAAGCACATGGTCGCGTTTTGCCTTGAAGTGCCTCTGCAAGGCGAGCTGGGTCACAGCATTAGACTACCGACAGCGCAGCAAACCATTATAAGATCACCTTTTCTTTAGCCACATAGCTGGGATCTAGAAGGGGAATAGCAGCGAGTTGCATACTAGGAAACTGTGAGTGCCTGAGATGGGATACACAAAATATAACCATACGGGTGGTTCGCTCCTCCATCCAAGAAGGACCCTGACTCCTTTTCAGTAAGGAATGCCACAGGAACCATTTGATCGACTGACCTGACTGAGAAAGTGCTGTAATCAGGTTCTTTGGCCCAATAACCCAGCACACACGCCAGCCAGGGAGTCGCCAGTTCTGAGAGTTCTCAGTATCAGATCACACGTAGCAGGAAACCTCTCGACCTTTGTGAGTCCATCGATAATAACAACAGGATCTGCGTTGACGTCTTCCACATACTCGGCCGACGAGATGGATTTGCCGAAGTCCCGTTCGTGCTCGGGATAAATGTACCAGGAGTAGAACTACGGCTGAATGAGCCGATACGTAACATTACAAGTAAGGAGTGCGAACCTCGTCGAGGATGAGAGTGGTCCCCTCCTTGCTAAGGGCCACAAGTTCCTTGAGCTCCTTGCCACTAAACATTTTCTGTGTGAATGGGACCCGAGAGCGCTCTAGGACATTTAACTTACGCAATGACTTGTCCCGTCGGATTTCGCGGATTCGATGCAATGATCACGGCGAGCCCCTGGGTATGAATATCTTTCTATTGACCGCGATCCTTGAGATAAGTCACAGAAAGATGCTTGATGGGCATACCTTGGTTTGTTCGATATCGAGGCGGTATTTGTGCTGGAAATAGAGTCAGTACCTCCTAATATCTGGTGCGAGCAGTGGACCTTAGGATCAAGACTAGGAACAATCAGCCGATTGGCTATCAAGCACGACGTATAGACTCACACCGTGGGAACAGGAACGAGGCGTTTGAATGCGCTCAGCA
>JBBPTW010000053.1:0-43362 GCA_038094575.1 Phylloporus cf. nigrescens | reverse complement strand
GAAGTTAGAATATAAGTGACAGCTCGAGTCCGGTGACGGTGGTATCAAGGTATGAAGTGAGATGAGATATGACCTGAACTCAATAGAGAGAATAAACGTACGAAGAGCTCACGGACCATGTGGGCATACGAAGACTGATTAGTCTGTACAGTGATTGATAAGTCTATATGAGTAAGAGATAAACAAAATAAAAATAAAACGTAGAAAGCGGAACAAGTGACCGGATGCATGACCGGATAGTATACCGGATACGTGGTCCGGTGTTAGTCCAGTACCGGAATAAACAAATACGTACTTGATCGCAAGCAGATAGACATGGGACACTAAGGGACGTTTTGAAGGACACTCTTGAACACTATGGGAACCTGGAAAGACAGGGGACAAGCCCCTATGAACGTAAGGAGCACTAAGCTCCTACAGCGTGTTACTATTCTGAAGTCGACCGGACTCTCTCCGTACTTTATGGTGCACAGAGTCGAGCCCCTCTTTCCTTTCGATCTGGCAGAGGCCACATTTCTTGTTCCAGCTCCTGATTCTGACAAAGTTTCTAGTTCTGACCTGATTGCTTGGAGAGCCTCACAGCTCCAACAGTGTCAGGAAGATATCGAGTCTATGTGCAGAAAAGTCTTTGCACTATGGTTCACATCCTTGAAGCAATTTGAGGCGCACTTCAAAAACCGAATCCAAGACTATGAGTTCCATCCTGGTGATCTCGTCTTGGTCTGGAATACCTGGATAGAGAAAGAGTTAAACCAGAAGACAAAACCATGCTACTTGGGTCCAATGGTGGTTCTTTGAAGGACTACTGGAGGATTGTACTTGCTGGCAGAGTTGGATGGCGCCATCTCTAGGTTGAGGTATGCAGCATTTCAGTTGCTACCTTACTTTACAAGGATGAAGATCGTGATTCCAGTATCTGGTCTCACCGGATTAAGCAATATGGAGTTGGATGATTTCGAGGCTGAGAACAATGTCAAAAATGATGAGGAAGATGAGGAAGCAGTCTCTCAAGACTAGCTTGCCTCCACAAAAACACAATACCCAATTTCCTTGACTCTGTTTCGCTACGTATCCATTCTTATCCTGGATTTAGTCTGGTGACCTATATCTCATCCTGGGTTTCATCCGGTGTCTCATAACTAAATAACGCTAAAAGAAACAAACAACAGACACTCATATGATAACCTCTCTCTCTCTCTCACTGCTCCTCTCTCTCTTGTCATAAAACAACAAAAAGCTCTAAAAAGATTAAAACAAACAAAACATACATATACTTCTTCACCTTCAATTGATGAACTCTTCTGCTTTCTTCACTCGCACAGAGACATACATTGTGCACTTTGCTTTTGGCCCAGCTTCAATCTGGTATCAACCAGAACCGGACTCTTACTATCTGGTAGGGGAAGAGGTTGAAAGATGAACGAAGAAGACAAATTGAGTGGAATCTCATCACTTGGTGTTGTGTCTTAAACATTCTTTTCTGGACTTATTTCATTTCTCCTTTTTCTTACTTAGGATCTGGGCAGTTTGAACATGGACACAGACACAGATGACTATTGCTACAACACGGACGGTATAAGTATGTTACATTGAAATGGAGCAACAACAACTATCTATGGCCCACCACCATCAATCCTCTGCTCCCAAGTCTGCCGGATATGCGCCATCTCTGCCAGCGCACCAGCCATCTTGGCACCCACTTCCTTCCACCATCTGCGACTCTATCCTTTTGAAGTCGGCCTGCCATTGGAGCATGTCGGCCTCCAATCGCGTGATAGCGAGGAGGCCTTGCTTCCATGGCGTCGCCTGCCCATATTTGCATGTGATGGCACGCTCAACCAGTTGCTTCTTGAGTGGTGCCTTCTTCACTGGCTCATCATTGGAGTCTTGGACGATGATTGGTTCATCGTCGTCTTCTGGCGTGGGCGTCACTAGTTGCCTCAGTTTTGATGGGCGCACTGTCAACTCGTTAGCGCTGCCAATAACTCGATATCTGGTCCACTTACCCAGTGCTTTTCCCTTGCCCTTCACCTCTTTCTGGTTCGCACAGTTGTGCCCCTGTGACTTGTTGCACTTCTCCTTGAGGTGCGTGCACCATAGGCAGGTGCGGTTGGGAGGGCCTTTGCATATTGTGACTGCCTTGGTGCACTTGACACACGGGTCAATGTGCCAGATGGTCTCCAAGTATTCAGTTGACTTCATCTTTGCTGGACCTTTGTCTTCCTCATCCTCGTCATCTTTGTCCTTGTCGTTGTCCTCAACAACTGGGTGAGCGCACTATTCAAACTAGTTAGTATCCTACTGGAGTTGAGTCTGGTGACCATACATCTTGTTCTGGAATGGATGAGACGGTCCAGCCCCTGAGCCTTCAGTAGTTGTTGCTGCCCTTGGAAGAGCCCTCACGGCAACGACCGCCTTCTGGCTGATCGACTTCTCCACCATCACTGCGGCGTTGACTGGCGAGGCAGTCTGCACCTTCACCCATTCTTCCTCCTCTGTTTGTCGACGCACCTTGTCTTCCTCTACCTGGCGACAGTGAGCAGCGACTTCTTTGTGCCATTTGGACACCATCTCCTTGACCTCTTGCATGCTAGCGATGACTTGCCCTTCGACGCGAGCTTCCGCCCCGACATCCCATGCCTGGTGCAGGAGAATCTGTACTTCATTCTGGGAACCAGATCAGTGAACTGAATGTGCATGAGGACTTCGACCACATACCAACACCTGATCCCACTCCACCAACCACATCTCTTGCTCCTTGTGGAGTGTCTTGTTGTCGTCCAGAATCAAAAGGGCGACATCGCAGAGCCGTCCACTGGCAATCTTGAGGGAAACCGTGGCCTGGGCGCATGCTGAGTTTGAGTCCTCTTGGGAGTTGAGGGCGAGGATGTTGTCGATAGTGGACATGGTGAGAGTGGGAGGAAAGATGGTAGATGGGAAGGAAAGAGAAGTGCGGTAATGCAACACGTTGAGTTCTGCCATTGTCATGTTTCAGGGTCTGCCATTTGCCGAGTCACGTGACTGACTGGGGACAGTCAGAAGCTAAGTCCACCATGGATATAGGAGCTTACTGCTCCCTACATTTGCAGACATTGTTTTTCCCACCTCTCTAGGTCATAAAAAGTTCTACCCATCCCTCAAGATGTCTCCCCATGTTCCCATGTCTATCCACTCGCGATCAAGTATGTATTTGTTTATTCTGGTACTGGACTAACACCAGACTATGTATCTGGTATACTATCCGGTCATTCATCCAGTCACTCGTTCCACTTTCTACATTTTATTTTTATTTTGTTTCTCTCTTACTCATATAGACTTATTGACCACCATACAGACTAATCAGTCTTCGTATGCCTGCATGGTCCGTGAGCTCTTTATATGTTTATTCTCTCTATTGAGTTCAGGTCATATCTCATCTCACTTCGTACCTTGATACCACCGTCACCGGACTTGAGCTGTCACTTATATTCTAACTTCATATTTCGTTTCTTGATTTTGTTGGCAGTTGACTGACACTGTCACTTTATTTTCATCTGTACCTTACTTAGTCACAGGGTATGTCCAGACTATAAAAATCTTGTACCTTGTTCCAAATGAGGAGGTTTTTGCACCCCATTGTTTGTCTCACCAAGTGTCAGACTCTATCATTGAGTCTTCGTGATGCTTTCCCTCATCATTTGTCTTTTGTCTTCATCACTGTTCATTCTATCCACCATATCCGGTATGCTATCTGGTACCGGAAACTATGCATCCGCTTCACTTACAAGTCTGGAATCGACCAGACTTGTCCATTTGCACTCAGGTCTTCTTGTGGCAACACCTTCTCACCCTACCAACCTTACCAAGGAACCCCTGGGACGAGTCTAACTCACACCCACCACTTTTAACATCACCCAACTTTTTATTATTCTTATACTGCATGCATCATCACTATAACCAGTTGATGGGCTGGTGAAAACATGTTGCATAACCTGTTGTGAATATGTCTTGAACATCAACAACAGGCTAAGTAATGAAACAACTTACTTGCTCTATGTAAAATCCTTGAAGGAAGCCTCCCCACATATTAGACATGTTGAACTTGCTACCAAAGTCTTCTCACAGAAGTGCAGGAAGTTTGTCTGCATCAATCCTGACTTTTCCACTCTCAAGTTTTTTGCATGTGCTATTAGGACTTAGCGTTGTAGGAGCTCAGTGCTCCTTACATTCATAGGGGCTTGTTCCCTGTCTTTCTAGGTTCCCATAGTGTTCAAGAGAGTCCTTCAAAACATCCCTTAGTGTCCCGCGTCTATCTGCTTGTGATCAAATGGTTCTGGTATGTATCCAGTTCTATCCGAAACCAGACTAACCTTCTGGGATACTATCCAGCACCATATCTGGTGTTACTATCTGGTGATATTTTCATTAATTGCTACTTTCCCCATTGATCTTCCTTCTCTTCTCATTTTAACTTACTATCTGTCATTTATGCTTACTACTAATATCCTCCACCATATGGTCTGAGACTTCTTTCAAATATCTAACTACTCCTTTTCTAGCTCAGTACTGGAATTATCTTAGTTGCTTTTGTTCACTTGATACTGTCAGTGCTAGACTTGCACTGTCATTCTTGATTGATTGTAACTTGTTTTATCTCATTTTCTTGAAACTGTTACCATTTGGTTTTATTTGTACCTTAAAGTCCTGGGGAATGCCCAGACTATAAAATACTTGTATTAGATATTAATGACATCCATCTGATTTCCCTTTCTATCTGTCATCAGGCTCTACCATGAGCTTTTGTAACATTTAACTTGTAGTTCTCACTCACATTCATCTTACTTCATGCTATCCACCCTATCGTCTGGTACCAGAATCATCTTTCTGGTTATATGTTCGAGTCCAGATTCCACCGGACTTGTTTATATGTGCTCAGGTATTATTGCAGCTACCCCTTCTCTCCATACAACCTTATCAAGGAATCCCTGGGATGAGTCTAACTTGCATCCATCCCTTTTAACATCACTCAACTTTTTATCATTCTTATAGCATCTCAGCAGTCATGCATAGTAAAGCAGTGCTTACCTCTTGGGATCCCCTCAAACATCCCCACTGATTCAATGAGACAGAGATACATCTGGAAAAAAGAAATTGGCCTATAGAACTGAAGAAGTTATATAGTACTATATAGTCTATATAGAGATTTTGCAAATGGAATTACTACAGCTAGCTACCAGGCACTACATAACAGAAGTGAAATATATGGATAGTATAGAGCACTACACCAGGAATACTCTAAACTACCAGCTCGAAAAGCCCCTAGTCAAGTATTGCAATCATGGAGAGTCAAACTTGTGACTTCCCATGGTCATTAAAAAAGCAAGAGTAGAAGGGTTATCCAATAGGCCAAATGCACACACCAACTACAGTGAGGTGCAAAAGTGTTCCAATAACTAATATCAACATGGTGCACACCCTATAGGAATCATGCTTAGCTATAGTGAGTCAAATACAGGTACACACTCCTGGCTACTTAATGGTCATTGGATCACATGATTTGACCTACAAATGGCTGAGATATAGCCATTTCAAATCAATAACTACATTGGAACAGTTTTGCACCTTTTTGTATTGACAATGAAATAATGGGATATTTGCTTGTATTATGTACTACAAACAAAAATATACATATGGTAATCATGTCTGAGTCTGAAATTGTTCTCATGCTTCTTGTCTTTCAACCACCACCATCATGTGATCTCTTTCTATTACTCAGAAAAATCTTATTCTTTCTCATCTTGATGATGGTCATTCTGTTCGCTCCATTGCCTCTAGCACAGGTGTTGGCATTGCTACCATCTCTAGACTTTGTTCTATGGAGTGTTCTGACCTCCAAAAGTCTATTGGAGGTTATCCAACCAAGCTTTCCTCTACCAATGTTTGGCATGCTATTCATTTTATCTCTAGTAATAAGGCAGAAAATGTAGTTCAGGTGACCAAAAACCTCTCCAATCTCACCACCCAGTCTCACCACTCTTCTACTGTACACTGTCACTTGAAAAAGGCTGGTATGAAAGCTGTAGTCAAGTGCAAACACCCTCTACTTTCTATCAAACATTACAAGGCTCAATTAGACTTTGCCTATGCCCATAGAGATTGGACTATAGAGGACTGGAAGCAAGTAATTTGGTTTGATGAGATCAAAATCAATTGCCCTGAATGAGATGGATGGAAATGGGTATGGAAAAAGCCAGGGGAGGGGCTTAATGACAGGAACCATCAAGTTTGAAGGAGGTTTCTTGATGTTATGGGGCTGCATGGGCTGGAATGGGATTGGATATGCTGCCAAAATTGATGGCAGAATGGATGGTGATCTTTACCTTCAAATTTTGAAGAATGAACTCATGAATTCCATGGAGTTTCTTGATCTTAATCCTCCTGATGTCATTTTTCAGCAGAACAATAATCCCAAGCACAAGTGCAAGAAGGTCAAGAAGTGGCTAGATGAGCAAGAATTTAGGGTAATGGAGTGGCCTGCACAGTCTCCTGACCTAAACCCCATAAAACACCTTTGGGTTTATCTCAAAAGGAGGCTTGCAGAGCATGAGCACTCCCCTAAGGGAATGGAGGAGTTGTGGAGGAGAGTTCAAGAGGAGTGGAAAAAGATACCAGCTGAGGTGTGTCAGGGATTAATTGAGAGTATGCCTAGGAGGATTGAAGCAGTGCTGAAAGCCAAAGGGGGCTATACCAAGTACTAATATATACTAAATACTCTGTTTATAACTAAAGGTGCAAAACTGTTCCAATGTAGTTATTGATTTGAAATGGCTATATCTCAGCCATTTGTAGGTCAAATTATGTGATCCAATAACCAGTAGGTAGCCAAGAGTGTGTACATGTATTTGGCTCACTATAGCTAAGCATGATTCCCATGGGGTGTTGTGGTGTGCTATGCACACCATGTTGATGTTAGTTATTAGAACACTTTTGCATCTCACTGTATACTTAAGGTATGATATATGAGTACATTCTTACCCCACTACTTTGGTGGACTTCTGAAAATCTCAGAGCTTCTACTGTGCCACTTCTCCCTCCTCCCACACTTACTCTCAGCCCATAGATAATTCATTGATGGCAACAATCTGGCAGCAGCATTGGTGGCTATGCTGCCATTGCTGCCACTGTGTTGATGATATAATGGTTGCAGCAGGCATGCTTCCACTGCCTCCACCACCACTGTGTTGTTGAGGACAACCATGTGCCTCGATCAGCACTTACCAGTTGTCATGACGACCACACAGGGGCAACCACACAACCACCACTATCACCATCATGTCCATGACAATGACACCAGTGGCAGCAACTGCACTGCTATCACCACCACATTGATGAGTGTGACAATGATGCACCCACCCTCAGTTGCATCAATGCCACCATGAGTGCAACTACTATTGCATTGGGAGCCTGATCACTCATCTCATACCTTCGCCATGTCAATTTGAGTCCAACTGCTTGTCTTGCCTTCCACCATGCCCAACCACATGTCCAACCATGTGCCAATGTGCATTCTTGCTTGATCTTCACCTCCACTGTGTCAATTTGTGCCCAACTGCTTATTTCACCTTCCACCATGTCTAACTGTGTGCCAATACACACTCTTGCTCAACCTCACCCACCATTGCATCTCCTTGCTTGCCATCATGCTCCAATAAGCACAATTGTTCAATCTCCTTCATCACCATGTCCCAACACAATGGCAGCCACTATTGTCACTGGTGTGTAGTGATGATGTTATCAACCCAGTGAACATGATAATATGACAATGATAGGATGATTGTGAAAACACACAACAATGATGGTAACAATGGCATAACATCAATGAGGTGCCCATGAAAATGTGACTGCCACATCAACCAGGGACATGACGTCATAGTAACAACAATGGAAACCCCATTGACAGTGGCAATGCAATGGCAGTGACGTGATTACCACTATCACAACACCAACATTGGTGCGACAAGGTGTGACTACCAGGCAACAATGACAGCAACACAATGGCAACTGCTATACCATTTCAAGCATAACTGCTTACATCTTGTCACTGCCACATCACCTCTGGCACAACTGCTTGTTCCCTCTGCTTGTCTTTGGTCACCACTCTGTCATCTCAAGCCTGAATGCTCATTTCTACTGCCTTATCTTTCAAGTCATCTGATGCACTTGAAGCACACTCAGGTGAGTTGCTTTCTTCCCCTTGCTCCAAATGTCTGTGTTGACATTCTGACAAGTTTGACAGCTTCAGCTATCTTCTGGCTTGGCATATCCCAGGGATTTGATGAAGTGGCCAAGTGAGTGGGGATGAAGGGATAGAGTGGATCTGAAGCTAGATAATCTTGCTTGGTTTGCTATGTAGTACTACAGTGTTCAATGTAGCTGATATTTGCCAATTATACAGCTTACTATCACTTACTACCATAGTTTGATCTTGAAATGGAGTGACTACCAGAGACTATATTGTACTATATAAAGGGGAGAAGACAACAGGAGCTACAGTACTATATATGCTACATAGTGCTATGTAGTAATATCTTTTTTTCCAGATGCAATGAGCAAGGACAGGTGGTGTCACATATCTGACAGTTTTGTTGCTTAGTCTGGTAATGTCATTACTTTTGGCCTTGTTTATGGTGCTGTTTATCTAGAAGTGTGCAATTATTTGTGACTGCCATATTGCATATATGCACATTCACTTACTCTTTTGATGACCTTTTTGAGTTTTGCTAAGCATGAGGAGTTGTCGATTAATAACTTGATAGCAGGAACCAGACAAAGAAGTGCTACATATATATGCTTGTATTGTTATGCTTGGCCTTGGATAAGGACAAGTGTAGCCTTTGTAAGAGCTAGAGATCCTATAGGTCAGCCAGAAGTTCAAAGGAGCATTCACTCAAGTGTAGGACGAAAATATGCAAAAAGGACCCAGAGGTCGATTGAGGGTTCAGAGGGTTCAAGGTACATCCTGAGGACATTCAAGGAGTTTCAAGGATATAATGTATTCCAAGGGATAGAGATACAAAGGAGCTCTAGCTTAAGGATACAAGGTATTGAGCAAAGGTTTATATACCTATGCTATAAAAGGCCATAGAATGTTATGGAATGGATATTGATAAGCATAGGAAGATGAGGGCTGGTAATTGATGATGAAGCAAGTGGAATGTAATAGAACATTGTGAAAGGATGATGAGTCATTGATGAAAAGAAATAGAGTTCAATCAGACATATTGTAATAGTAATTGAGAGAGAAAGTGATGAAGGAAAAGAGTGAGTTGTAACATATATTATGCCAGAGTCTTGTGGCCCCTAGTCATGGTGAGAGCAGCAGGTGTGATAGAATAATATGAGCTCAAAAGTAATATGTACACATCCTTTAGGATCTCATCCCAATGCTGCCACACTGCCTCATCTTCTTATTCACTCAAATTCCCATTTTTGGCTGCCTCTGCCTGCCTTGAGTACAGCACAATGGTAATGACCATGTGGATATTGCAAAACATGTTGTAACAGCATGCAATGGTGCATCTGGCAACTTTACATTCTGATACATTGACTTCAGTGTCACCTGAATCATCAGAACCAGATCTCTCATCAGTTTCAGGCTCTGGCTCACTATTATGGCCAGATTCATCTAACTCAGATCCTACAAGATCAGTAATGAATTTACTTACCAAAGAACCATTAGTTAAGCCTGACTGGTCATCCAGTCAATCACTTTTTGGACTTGAATAGGTTTAGTGCTTTCTTAACATGCTTTTCTGAGGTTTTGGAGTTTTTTTTGCTGCTGGATGTTGAGGTTGATAATGGTATGATTACAAGGATGGCTTCGAAATGGAGGTTATGGTGGGAAGTGAGGAAGATCAAGATTTAGACTCTGCTTCCACTTGAAACTGACAGCTTTGTGCAGGTCAGGCTGGGCTTGCTGGCTTACTAGGTGAGTTTAAGCATCCTGGCAGTAATCTACCAGCTAACTGTTAATGCCAGATAGTTTCCAAACCATGTATATATATGTGTGTCTCCAAAATCTACTTGCTTTATTCCAATCCCATCCTGTAATGCTTATTTGCATTGAATATAGGAGAAGATTCGACACCCAGTGTGCACTTAGCAGTCACCAGCCTTGGTGTAATAGGAATAGTATAGTAACTGTGAATATCCACTCTAAGCACTATTATCAGCATACAACCCATAGGACAAAGAAGTGCAAACACAAGTCTCCCACTTCCAAATCACCCACTTTCAAATCCAACCCCAAAACTCTGAGTCCTGGGCCTGCTTGTCAAACAGTTTCCCCCCCTCCAAATCTTCTACCTGAAGATTTCTATGGAGAGGTAAGCTGTTGTGTCAGCCTTGTTCCAGTTGATTAATTCCTGTCTAGGTTAATGTACTGGCACCTCCTTCTGTGCTCTCTGTCTGCTTTGAACAATATATTTGCCTTCCAGCATGCTATCTTGACTATCTATCTGCTGATACACTGGCGCTATAAGATAGATAAAGAGTTGTGGTGTGAGTGTGAGTAAGACTCAACCCAAGGGATTCCTAGCAAAGGTGAGGAATGAGAAGGGGTAGCTATAATAGATCTTAATGTGAGTAAATGAGTCCAGTAGCTTCCAGACTCATAAGGAAGGTGGACCAGAGTGTCTGGATACAGAATGGAGGATGTGTGGAGCATGGGAAACTGGATTGAAGAGAGTCTGGAGTGTGAGAAGACCAGATAGAAGGTGTCTGGTATATTCTGGAACATGGGAAAACTGGATAAAAAACTGGATATAAAGCAGATAGTGAAAGACAAGGATAGAGACTAGTGCAGTTGGTGAACTGAGCACCCCAATGACTACATGGTAGAGCTAAACAAAGGGTACATTGAACAGCAGGACAAAAACTGATCAAACTCAGCTGACATTCAGTATCCTAAGTACAAGACTTTATAGTCTGGGCATACCCATGACTCAGGCACTGATGTAAATAAACTAGATAGTGCACTTGTGCTACTGTCAATGATAACAAGGAGATGAAACAAGGTAGAATTTAATCAGAATAAATGTGACAGTCTAAGTTGTGTCAAGGGGATCAAGTAAGCTAAGATGTAAACTAGAAGAAATGGCTAAATTCCAGTAGATGAAGCAGTGTAAATGAAGGCAAGTTAGTTCTAGCAACATGCCATGAGCTTATGTGAATAGAAAAGACAAAGGTAAATGAGAAATAGCAGAAAAACTGGACTCAAAACCAGAAAATACCGGACTAAATACTGAACTAACCAGATTGAACCAGTGGACTAACCAAACTAGAATCATAAGCAGATTGACATGGAGAATAAAGGGATATCTTGAAGGATGATAGGAAATGTTGTAAAGACTCGGAAATGACTTTTGCAAATGTAAGGAGCAGTCAGCTTTTATAGCACTTTGCCATGTACCACAGCCTCTGCCATCTCCCCAGCTGGCAGTTCAGTTCTCACTGGGCTCTTTGCAATATTCCAGATCTGAACTGCCAGCTGTTGAGAAATTTTGGACTGAACCTGACTCATTTGGGCTTTTCAGAGTTTATTCTAATAAATCATCCCATATTCCTGACTCCAAGATTACTCTCTCAAATGTTGTTGACATGTCAACACTCCTTTGCACCCCAACTGAGTTCCCAAGTCTTTCCAATATAACTCCTCCATTTGAGATCATCCATAACAATCTTTTTACCCCATTTAGTAGTCCAACAGCTGGTCTGCTAATGTGCTGGCAATACTCTAACTCAACATCAAAAATCAAGGATGAGTTGGACTGGCTGTGGACTTATGTTACAGATTCCTCCTTTGATTCTTCTTAGTACCCTGTCTTCTCACATGATCATGAATATAAGCATATCATGAAATATCTAAAAGATAAATCTAATTCCTTTTGTGCTGATCATGGATGAATCCATAGTTCTGTTACCCTTTCCCTTATCAAAGAGAGAGTTGAGTATGCTTTAGAAGCCAATCCAAGAATTGGTACCATCACTGTTGACAATGTTTACCACTGCTCCCTCATTGATGTCATGACATCTGTCTTCTCTGACATTGCATCTCACTTATTCCACTTTATCTCCTTTGATCATTATTGGACAACTGCTAATGGCCATAATGTCTGTATATATTCTGAAGCATACATCTCTGCTGAAATTCTTGAGGTGCACAAAGAGATTAGTTCCTTACTACAATCACCTGATGATAATTACAAATGGGTTGTGGTCCCATTTTTGGCAACACTTCTCTCTGGCCAGTGTATTTTTATTTTGATAACTAGTTCAAGTATGTCTAAGAAAAGCTGACATCTGGCACATGCCATCATATTGCATACATTCCATCAGTAAGTACTCACCACTGTCATCAATTTTGATCATGCCTTAAATCTTTCTAGCTGCCTGATAACTTCCAGGATGTTTATATTCAACAGCATAGAGAAACATCAACACGAGAACTATATACCCACTTCAAATGAGAACTTATGCATGCTGTGTGGTGACTCATTCTGGATGGGAAGTTCATTGAGGCTTACAAGACTGGTGTACTGATTGAGTGTATTGACCATGTTGTTCAGCAATTTTTCCCTCATCTGTTCACATACTCAGCCAACTATCCAAAGAAGTAACATTGAAATTCCATTTGTTCTATGAATATATACTTACAATATCAGAATTTTGTTAGCTTGCATCAAATTCCTAGGTGAGTGTCCCTGTTTATGCTGCTTTATTGTGAAAGCAGTGATCTCTAAGATGGGAAAACTATCAGACATGATAATACATATGACACAACTCCAGATCAACAACAAAGCCTATCAGTGGGCTATTGGGTGAGTGTGAGCATTGATCTTCAAAGAAAAATCACTAAATAGTAAAAAGGTAATAGATCTGCTTCAGGATAATTCTTGGGTTGCAATATGAGTATGTGATTTAACACATTTGGTGTATCTGAGCTAATTTGACACACAGAATGCATTCTCTGAATGTCTTTCTTTAGAGGACAATTTTTTCAATTTTTTCATGCTTTTTGTTGTTGATCTTCTCCATGAGTTTGAACTGGGCATTTGGAAGGCTATTTTCATATATCTGATGTGAATCTTAAATGCTGAAGGTGAAAATGCAATACCTGAGTTAAACTGGAGGTATGTTGAGCCCATTATATGTCAACAGCAACTAATTTTTATATATAGATACCATGCAGTACCTACATTTGGACATGGAACCATATGTATATTTCATAAAAATACTTCAGTGATGAAATGACTTGCAGCAAGAGACTTTGAGGACCTTCTCCAGATATACTATCCCCAGTTTGTGTTTCAAATGGCAACATGTACAACCTACTTTAGTGTGTGATGCCAGTTTTTGAAGGGCTTATTCCTTTATCTCATAATGAAATCATTCAAGACCTTCTCTTCAACCTGGTGACTTGGCATGCCTTTGCCAAGCTTTGAATGCACACAGATGACTCTCTCTCTTTCTTTGATATAGTAACACACCAACTTGGCTTCTCTGTGTGACAATTTCAAAAGACAACATGTGCCCTGTATAGTGTGTGAAAGTCTGGTTTGGTTTGGTCTTTTGCCCTAAAATGGTAGGACTGAGATCAAACCGGTCCTAGGGGATGTCCAGAGGACAATATACCGGACTGAGACCGACTAGGACTGGTTCTAAATGGTCTTTTAAAAGTTGCAACTGGTTACAACCAGTCTTTTGGAAAGACCAACCAATTACTATATGTAGACGTGGGAATCACACTTTGTACCCCACACTAGGATTGTAGTACGCACTCTTTGCTTTCCATAACATGTTTGGTCTTGTTATTCTGTTGCCATGGTCAAACGGTATGTCCATTCTCACATTGCATGTTATTTTGAAAATCTATACATAGAATGTATTACTAAATTACTATATTAGAACGTGGGAATGGCGCTTAGTACTGTATGGTCGTGTTGTAGTACCTACCCTTGGGAGTCTGTAACATGTTTGGTCCTGTTTATCGACTCAATAGAACCAAAGATACAGCCATTCTTGGGTGGCATGATGTATCTTAGGGGTATAAAGTTGAGATTAGTGATAGAAAATGTAATCAAATAGATAAAAATATGAAAATATTATGGGAAGTACCCCTCAATGGTGGCAAATAGGGGGTATAGTCGGTTGCCCAAAAAGACCAGTTGCGACCGGTCTTGGACAGTCTTTATGATTTCAAGATCTAGAAAGACCAAGACTGAACTTTCTAAAGATCTACAAGGACTGGTCCTAGTCAGTCCAGTTTGGTTCAGTTAATAGTCTTTGATGGTCTTAGGACCGGACTTTCACACACTAGCCCTGTATCAAACAACTGAACTCCCTGAGGAATCAGCTGCTCATGTGTGACGAAATGTGGCACTCAATACAAGGGGTCCCTGGCTAACTAAAATACTAACTCTACTCCAAAGGTCAAGAAACTCAATCTGTCGACTTACAAGTATCATGCTATAAGAAAGATAAAAAGTTGGGTAATATTAAAAGGGGTGGGTATGAGTTAGACTCATCTCAGGGGTTCCTTGGTAAGGTTATATGAAGAGAAGAGGTAGCTGCGATGATACCTGAGCATGTATAAACAAGTTCAGTGAAATCTGGACTTGGATGTATGACTGAATAGACAATTCCAGAACTAGACAATAAGGTGGATAGTACAAAATAAGACAGATACAAGTGAGAATGGTGAGTTGAACATCACAAAAGCTCACGATAGAGCCTGACAACAGATGGGAAGGGAAATCAGATAGATGTCATTAACATCTATTACAAGTGTTTTATAGTCTGGGCATTCCCTAGGACTCTAAGGTATGAAAATAAGATCAAATGGCAACAGTATCAAGAAAACAAAATAAAACAAGTTAAAACCAATCAGAAATGACAGCACAAGTTAAGCACTGATGGTATCAAGTGAATGAGGACAACTGAGATGTATCCAGGACTGAGCTTAGCAGGGAGTGATCAGAATGCATAAATGATGTCTTAGACCATGTGGTGAAAAAGATAAGTAGTAAAAATGGATAACAAATAGTGAGTTGAAATGAGGAGAGAAGGAAAATCAATGAGAGAAATAGAAAATGATAAAAGATATCACTGGATAGTATCACTGGATATAGTACTGGACATTAGTCCAGTAGGTTAGTCTGGTAGCAGATAGAACTGGATACATACTAGAATTAAAGGATTGTAGGTGGATAAATGTGGGACATCAGGGAACATTTTGAAGGACACTCTTGAATGCTATAGGAACCTAGAAAGATGAAGGACAAGCCCCTACAAATGTAAGGAGCACTAAGCTTCTACAATGTACTGGGGGATTACCCAGATACAATTCATTGGTATGAAACAATGGATAGCTATTCAACACAAGTAGTAAGCCATTTCATCAGCTCAAAGAATGTAAATTAAATCAATGAAATAGAGTGAGCTGGAACACCAGTGTTCAAAGCAGTGTTTTGCTTGATCAGGAAGAAAGAAAGATACTAGAACAGGTAGCATTGCCAATCAGGAGGTGGTTAAACACATGATCAGCAAGGTGAATGGGGTCTGGATTGATATATGGATAAGCAAGAGATCCACAAACAAAACATCTACATGTGCTTGGTTGTCACCTGAGGACCATTACTACATTGCAGCATCAACATGGAAGGGCCATGACCTTATCATCTGGCTGGGAAATAAGGAGGATGAACCTGCAGTACAGGTCTGTCTGAGTCTATTTTATACCAAGTTACTACTTGATTTTTTCTGCCAGCTCAACAGAATTTCATTTCCCATCTCAAAGACCACCTCCTTGCTTGAAGGTGTGGTCTTGCTTATAATGGAGACAAGTATGACTTCTCAAATAAAGACTGGAGTTGTCTTCTCATCTGGAACAACCAGCTGTTTGAACACACTTATCTCCAAGTTAATTATACCACTTATAACCTTCATCACAAGCAGGATTCCATCAATCCCTGCACATGCTATAAGAATAATAAAAAGGGCGATGAACAATCTCTAGATGTTCCCAGATGAAGCAACGGATATGTGGATTCCCTGGAATGGTCTCATACGAACCATTCAGTCTCTGATACTGGGTGATAACAGATTTCACTGGGAGGCCATCAATAAACGGATAGGTATAGTGAGGAATTTTGCCCTGAAGGATGAAGGACATATCCACCTGGTAGATCTGTATAGTGTTAGTATAATCCATAGGAACAGTAGTGAGACGATGAGGACCCATAGAACTATTGAATGTGGTCAAGTCCCAGGATTCCAGATGGAGTGGGCATTGGTCATATCCAGTGAATAGATCCATTATCACATACACTGCATATCCTCCAAAGGATTCTGCAAAGTGTTCCACAAATGGAGGGGTGGAAGAGTCACGAATAGTTACCCCATTAAGAGGTTGTAAGTCATGAATGAGGTAGAGAGATTTACCATCTTGCTTAAATACACAGAACCAGTGAGACCAGTAAGAAGCAGTAGATGGTTTGTAGACTCCAGATGCGATTCAGTCCTTGATGATTTGAATAGTGCCATTTCATATAGCAGGTGGGACCAGAATGTTTCATAGAGCCCAAGGAGTACGGGGTATGGTTGGGATTTTAACCAGAGGAAAATACCATTCATCAAGTCTACCTCACTCAGTGGGAACCCAAGCAAAGGCTTTCTTATGGTCACAGAGAATCCAATGAACTAGTTTGACTTCTTCTGGCCGGAGCCATTTAATAGGATTGAGATCTAAATTGTCAGTGTATTCTTGGGTAAACTGGACACCGGGAACAAAGTCTGGAGGAAAAACCAGGAGTGGTTTGAGTCCAGCAAGCGGATTTTCTGATAGAGTCTGTGTAATATGAAACTCTGCATCAGTGGGTGTGACCACTGATCAAACCTTCTTAGCCACTGGTTTGTAAGCCAGGACATATGAGGTTTCATCATAAGAATAAACAGAAGAAAGGGCAGAAAGAGCTTCTGGTTGAAGGACAGATTGAGTAGAAGAGAGATAAGCATAATTTGAAGAAGGAGAAATGGAAACATATAGAGAAGAAGAAAGAGCTGGAACTGGATTAAGACTGGATTGAATAGATGTTATACCAGACTCTCCCCAACCATAAAGCAGATCATTGATTTCTAAAAACCTATTTCGAGAACAGATTGATGGTTATTACACTGTTTCCGGTTGTGATAGCGAGGGCAACCCTCTGACCAAGCCCAGGTAGGCAAGGTATACTGCTTCCCTGTATTAGGGTCACAAAGAGTTATGTTCTGGGTACCATCTGGAAAATCTTCCATGTTAGCACTCATAAGACAATGGAAAGGACGACCAAGCAACAAGTCAAAGTTAGCATGAGCTGGGATTTGTACCTGGACCATGACTTCTCCTGCACCAAAGTCAAGAGAAAGGTTCTCCAAGACACCAATAGTAGTGTCAACATTAGTATTGGTGGATGACATGCACATAGTATGGTTGGAGCAGACTGGAAGTCCTAACTCCTCCCAAATACGCTTGGGCATAGCAACAATCTTGGAACCAGAATCCAAAATGCCCACAATGGTATGTCCTGAATCACCAACATGCGCCTTGATTGCTCAAAGGGGAAGGCTATGATGGGTAACTATAAGCCCCTCATCATTCCGGAGAATCCAGTTTCCATACTCATGAGAGATAGATTCTGGATCCCTTCCAGAGAGTTCATTGACCTGTACGAGATGAGAATGAGGGTGATTGTTAGCAACATGCTTCACAGTTGTAAGATCACAGAATTGCTTCCAGAACTCTGGTGATACCACAAACAATTCCTTTACAGGTACCAGAACACTAGTGTCCAGCACCCGCTCAAGAACACGCTTAGAAGCAGTATCATCCTCGAGAGGAAAAGAATATTTATACTGCATTGTAGGCAGAGATTGGTTAGCTTGTGGTGTGCGAATGGGGATACTACTTTGTACACCGGATGATGCAGATATAGTTCCAATATGACCAGTATACCAGAATCTTTGTTAGCATTTGGCAACAAAGAAGAAGTGGGAGGGATTGCTTTTGCAACCTGTAACTCTGGGGACAGAAGCTCCTCAGATACTGAAGCAGCTCTGCTATCCGGTTTTTGTGCAGGTGGAACCTGTATACCATCGAAGTGGACATGCTTTTTTCCTTTATCACAAGAGTTTTTGTCAGCTTGGAAAGTAGCCCACATCTGAGCAAGATATGGCTGGAAGTTGGTGTCAGCGGTTACAGGGGTAGGATTGCTTTCCACATCAAACCCTATTGTAGCAAAAATGGAAGTGTCTATATCAAGGATAGTAGGAGAATCTGGATAGGAGGTGGATAGTATATTCACCATCACATGAGGAGGAGCGTCTCTAGTAAACCCAGATGACGAAGGTGCAGCTGCAACAGGAACCTGAGAAGTGCCAGAGATATGGTTCACAGCGTCTTTAAGACACCATCCACTGGGAACACAAGGAATCTCTGACCCATCCAGTAGATAGAGCCGGTTGTCATTACCCTGGATGACCTTCCCGGAGTTCAAGTATTCACGACAAATAAGGCAAGTATGAGTAAAGTGTTCTGCTTCAGCGCAGAAATGACAGAGCGCCGGAGGATGAGTTGCCAGATTAGATTCTGCTTTAGCAGGAGCCGAATTATAGGATGGGATTGGGGTGGTTGGTGAAACAATGTAATGAGGTTGGTAGGTAGGCTGAGATGGCTGGGCACGAGGGAGAATATCCGAGGCAGATAAGGCAATCTGAAGTGCCGATCTGGTGAGCAAGAACTTCGCAGTGTCTGAGACATCAGAGATGGGATATGGGTCATCAGGATGAACATTTGGTTTAACAATAGCCAGCCTATGGCAAACATGCTCTTATAAGTGTAAGAGAGGAACCTGGCCAAGAACAGTAAGTCTCTTTCAGAGTTAGATAGTTTGTTGTTGGTGATCAATGAAGTGGCAACCTTCCAGAATCTCCTAGTATACTTGCCAAGATTGTCCTGAGAGTACATTTGCTTTTTCTGGTAATCCTCAATGAGATACTGTAGATTGGTCTGGCAATAACAGCTAGTACCTTCACAGCCTGAATACAAGACCTTGACTGCCATGATGAAGACATCCCAGTCAGGAGGTTGCTGCATAGCTTTGTCGAGAGTCTCCCATACTTCTGCCTCATTCAGGTCAGTGTAGTGGAGAGCAGCTTTGATCTTTCCGGCTGAGTCGAGGGCAGCTTGAGTTCTGAGCATGTCAATATCCTCTAAGTATTGAAGCAGATGAGATGGAGTCTTTCCATCAAATTTTGGGGCATTAGGGGTGCCACAAAGCAGCATGTGAAACTGAGGTTGAGCCATTAGTTGTGATGGATTCTGTCAGGGGTTAGTGACCAGATTGACCAGATTGACTGGATATAACAGAGATAAATCGAGAGAGGAAAGGGACAAGGTAGAAGAAGGGACTACAGGTGGATTATTCTGTAGTGAAAATGGATTTGTAACTGCATTGAGAAAAGGAAGAGAAGTTGTTGTAACTGGCTTGTCTAATAAGAGAAGTGGTGGTGTTGTTGGGGAAGGAGTTGGAGATAGAGGAGAGAGTGGACCAAGACTAGGAGAATGATATTCATGTGGGGTAGAATGAGTAAAACCACCCGGGACAAAGAGAGAATCTGATGATGGAGAAGCAGGTAGACTATAAAAATAACGAGATCTTTCCGATGTTACCGGAATGAAAAGGTCAGAGTTAGTGGACAGATCAAGATGACAGAATTCAGATAAAAGATCCCCGAGCCCTTGATGCTGAGGTGTGGGCTGAAGTGACCTTCTTGACAACCCAGTGGAACCCCTCATGGTAGGCTCCAGTTATAAGAATAATAAAAAGATTGGGTGATGTTAAAAGGGGTGGATGCGAGTTAGACTCGTCCCAGGGGTTCCTTGGTAAGGTTGAATAAGAAAAGGGGTAGCTGCAATGATACCTGAGTGTGTATAAACAAGTCCAGTGAAATCTGGACTCGAACGTATAACCAGAGAGACGATTCTGGTCCCAGAATATAAGGTGGATAGTATGAAGTAAGACAAATGCAAGGAAGAACCGTGAGTTAAACATTACAAAAGCTCATGGTAGAGCCTGATGACAGATGGGAAGGGAAATCAGATGGATGTCATTAACATCTAATACAAATATTTTATAGTCCGGGCATTCTCCATGACTTTAAGGTACAAATAAGACCAAATGGTAACAGTTTCAAGGAAACAAGATAAAACAAGTTACAATCAATCAAGAATAACAGTGCAAGTCTAGCACTGATGGTATCAAGCGGACAGAAGCAACTTAGATAATTCTGGTACTAAGCTAGAAAAGGAGTAGTGAAGTATTTGAAAGAAGTCTCAGACCATGTGGTGGAGAATATTAGTAGTAAGCATAAATGACAGATGGTAAGTTGAAACAAGGAGAAAAAAGATCAATGGGGAAGTAGCAATTAATGAAAATATCACTGGATAGTAACACTGGATATGGCGCCGGATAGTACTCCAGAAGGTTAGTCTGGTTTCGGATAGACCCGGATACGTACCAGAACTGTTTGATCACGAGCAGATAGACATGGGACACTAAGGGACATTTTGAAGGACACACTTGAACACTATGGGAACCTAGAAAGACAGGGGACAAGCCCCTATGAACATAAGGAGCACTGAGCTCCTACAACACCCAGATATTATGCTTTTCTCATAAGAGTATGAACATTCACATCCATATTGGTATGCCAGAGTATGTATGCTTCATATTTCACCTAATGGTGGAGCACCGTGTGGACATTGCATCTCCATTCTCAAAGCCAGAGTGGATGGATGTCCTCTTCATTTGTTGGTTTTATTGGAACACTAACTTTAACTCAGGATGGAATGCAAAATACCTTTCTTGTATCCAATTCTTTGACAAGAAGCATTACCTTTCAGAGACTTTTGGCTTTGTCAATCCACATTTCATGATTCATGGTGTTCATTTGATTCCCACATTTATAGTTGGTCTCACAAATGAACTCCTTCTCAATAACTCTTTCATACAACAGAAGGCACCGGTAGAGGGATAGGAAGCCCAACTAGATTAGTCATTTTTCTACATCAATATGTGAGTTCCTACAATTTATATATACACAGTCTAATCATATTTTGCTTAGTTTCATAGACAGGGTCATGTTTATATGTTTTCATGGTGGTGGGGTCAGTCACAAGGTGACTCATGACTGGGATGACATGTTACAGCAGGAGGGACAAAATGATCCTCTGAAGGATTCATCTGATAAAGAGCATGAATCTGATGAGGGGTCAGAAGACAGTGTGAGAGGGGGTATCAAGACCAATAACAAGGAAGAACCTAAGGACTTGGAAATTCTCAGGCTGGTTAGAGAGAAGCATGACAATGTGGAGGATGATCCTGAGGAACATGTCCATGACAGTGTCCACAGAATCAATAACAGTGTGGATGATGTTGTTGCAGACAATGGAGAGAAGCTGGATGAGGCTGTGTGGGACATGGAAGGCTATGACACACTATAGTAGCATTATCATGACATATTATGTCAGAACCTTGCACAGTGCAGGTTGTTCTGACAGGAAGATATCTACCTCATATGTTCTGATGAGCCATTATCATTGTGCTCAATATAATATCACAAACATTGCAAACTTTGAAGATGATATGAGATGATAATGTCAGATGATGTTAGATGTAGTTACTCAGATCAAGTCTGTCAGATCCCAGTGGATCTTGTTATGCAATCTCAACAAGCTCACTTTCATATCAGAATAGTTTGTTTATGCTTTGCACATATCATTCTGCCAGCTCTGATCTTATCTGAGATGGACTAGTATTTAGGGTACAACAAAACATGTATTACCATAATGTGAATACAAGGATTACATGCCCTGGTAATACATATACATGTTATAGCAACCAAGATGGGGGAAGTGATATATAGCACAAGGGATAGGGATTAGCCTGGAGAACTCAGTGAAGGTTGGAAGCACAACCAAGACAAGAAAGCCTCTATTTGAGAGGTAACTTGAAGATAGCAGCTCCAGTGCAAGAAATGAATTGATCAATTGATTGATAGGCTGGGCAGGTGAGCAAGCAGTGCAGGAAGAGTGGCAACAAGAAAACATGACAATCTGAGACAGAGCTTGATGATAGTGGTTTTAGAGCAAGAAACACCAAGTATAAAACAATCCATGAGCAGTATAAACAAGTGGTGAGAATAAACAAGCCTTATAGCATGCAGGACTGGAGAAATGGTGAGAAAGAGTTTGAACTTGGGTAATGTTGAATTCATGAGCAGCATAGACAAGTAGTAATGAGAGATCCCATGACTTGCAATGAGACAATTATACTACAAAATGTAAGAGAAGACATTAGAGAGAAAGAAGGTGCACCTTATCCCTTACAACAAGGACAAGTTGAGAGTTATTTTTCTTCATCCAAACCAACTGGCCCCTGGCCTTACCAATGGCATGATTTATCTAAAAGTGTGAATGTGAACTCATGATTTTAGTCTAGATGCACATATACTCACCTTTTCACAGCCTTTTTGAGCCGTGTTGAGCATGTAGCACCATCAGCTAACTGCCTCATACCTGATATGAGGCAGAGTATGAGTACATATATGCACTTGTACCATGCAACTATTGATTTGGATCTAAGATTTAGTCAGCTAGATACATGCAAAATGCAATCTGGACTCACAGTTTTCCTAGAGCTATACTCTGGTGGTCTCCTTGTTGTCTGGTTCACTGAGCTCACCATTCTTGGCCACCTCTGCTCATTTGTCAATGAGAATGATGTTATATCACCATCTGAGTTGCAATCCACCAAGTGCTCACTGCTGGAGTCAATTTCCTCAATCTTAAGTGAGAGTTTTCTGAGAGATGGTGAGTGACTTTCATATATTTGTGTCATCATTTACTTATTCAATCCCTCTGATGTAACGACTTCAGCAAAGAAGTGTTTTAAAAGAAGCAACCAGCAGTCTACCTTGGTCATAAGGAAGAAGAAAAGGAGTTTTAAGTCTAGTGCCCCTCGGTTGAAGAAGAAGAACAAGAGAACCAGACTGGGGGCTCCAGTTGGGCTCTGGGGGTTTATATACTATCTAGAGGTTTGTACATGTGTAATTCTATTTGTACATGTTATATACCATAAGAAGTAAAAAGCAGTGTCCATCAGACGAGTCACTGTGAGTCATGATAAAGGCAGTGAAGATAAGAAGTATGAAATAGAAGGCTGTCTGTGTGGCAGCACTGGTAAGCATAGCCTTGTGACGGAGATTAATAGATAAGAGGAATGAGGGGTGAGTCATAAGGGTATAGCCATGTGGCATATCAAATGGAAGAGAAGCATAGCACAGGGTGGCAGAACAGCCCTGTGGTGGTGGGAGATTAAAGAAGAGAAGCATGATGGGGGTCAATAGATAGGGATTGTGAGTCATGCTATTTGTTAGATCTCATATATCCATCCAGGGATAAGTCATGTGATCATGGCTATGTTATGGAGACTGTCCTGAGTCTCGGGAGTCATGGTGATGATGGATGACTCATCTAGAGTCATTGAAAACAGCTAAGTGCATCTAGCACTATGAAAAGAGTTTGGCAGCCATAACACTATCCCCTTGCTAAAGATCAACTTCCAGGTGATTAAAGGAAATGTCACACTACACTAGCACAGTGTAGTTATCAGCTCTTTTGCCAAACAAGAGGAAAAAGTCCAGTGGAGATAAGGATAGGGCCCATGGAGCTGAGGAATTGGAGTCATGGAAGTTTCACACTGCATCTTGCACATGTCCCAAATGGGTGAATGGTTCCTATGTCTGATCTGACTCATCATATCCTTTTCAGTGGATGAGGTATTCTAGGTGTTTTCCATGCAATCATGAGTCTGCAATATAGTCAACTTTCCATTCATTGTCATGGTCCTCAGTGACTTGCACTGGTCTGGAGCAATCAATGGTTTGGCCCTCCAATCTTTCCCTGTAAGGTTTGAGCCTAGAGACATTCATGACCAGATGAATTCTCATGAAATATGGAAGTTTTAATTTTACTGAATTGGCCTCTATGATTGCATATGGGCCAAGCCACCTCTCAGATAGCTTTTTTGAGGCACACATGAAGCAGAGGTTTTCTGTTGTGAGCCAGGCTTGATCACTGACAGCATATGCCAGGGTGGCACTACAATGCTTGTCAGCATTCATCTTCATCTTTGTCTGGGATTTTGTTAACATGTCGTGGACCTGCTCAAAGGTCTGCGTCCAGTTTTTCTTGAATCTCTGAGCAGCTGGTGCTCTGTTGGTCTGAGGAGAAAGTGGTTCTATGCTGATCCTTGGGTGAAATGTTTTTGTTATCTCAAATGGTATTCTGCCATGAGAGCTGTGTTTTCTATTATTAATGAAGAACTGGGCAATAGCAAGCCAATTTGCTCATTTATCTTGTTTATTTGCACAGTAGTTCCTTAGAAACTTTGCAACTTCTTTATTGACTATCTCTGTCTGTTTGTCTGTTTGCGGATGGAAGGAGGTGCTGAGTTTTGAAGAGATACCAAGTTGCTGGTTGATTTCTTGCATTACTTGTGCAGCAAACTGTGGTCCTCAGTCTGAAGTGACTGTTTTAGGAAGGCTGTGGTGCTTCCAAATGTGATCTAAAAATACAAAGGCAGTGTCCAAGGCACTGCTTGACTTAAGGCATGGGATCAATACAACTTCTTTGGAGAATCTGTCAATAACCATCAAGATTGCATCAAATCCATAGGATTTGGGTAGATCTGTTATGAAGTCCACTGAAATGTGTTCCCAGAGTTGATTTGGTATGTCCAATGGGATTAGCAAGCCTGCTGGAGGCTGATTGGATCCTTTCATGCATTGACATTTGTTGCATCTAGTGACATATTCCCTCACAAGTGATGACATTCCTGGCCATGTGAAGTTTCTTTTTATATTTTCTAATGTTTTTTCATAACCAGGGTGTCCAGTGATGGTTATATCATGGTGCTTTTGGATGATTTGCATCCTTAGCTGTGGATCTGTGGGCACAAAGCAAGCACCCTTTGTGTCCCTGTATAGGCCTGTTTCATCCTGGGAAAATCCACAAGTTCTCAGCTTCAGAAGGTTGTTCTTCAATAGCTGGGCAAGCTGTTTTTGAATTTTATTTGTTAATATGTGTCCTTCATCCTGGATCATCACAGTTGAGATCTGGTCCTGGGAAGACAGCATTTTGGGTGCTATGACTAACACACATTTGTTGTCATGCTTGGCCCCAACTCTGTGGTCCTCTTGGTGAGACAATGTGTCAGCCTTTTCCATAGTGGTTCCTGGCTTGTGATGCCATTTCATATGAAACCTGGACAGATATTGCACCTATTGGGCCTGTCTACATGTGAGGTCCTGCCTTGTCATGTACCACTGAAGGTTAGTGTGGTTGTTTCAAATTTCAAATCAGTGACACGCTCCTTTGGGGTAGTGTTGCCATTGCTCTAATGCACGGATAATGCTCAATATCTCTTTGTCTGCAACTTGGTAGTTTTGCTCTGGTGGTGTCATTGAGTGACTATAAAAGACAACCAGGTGCCAATGGTTATCTTTTTCTATGAATAGGACTGCTCCTGTGGCATAGTCTGATATATCACACTCGAGGCGATACTTGTTGTCTATGTCTGGAAATGCTAAAATGGGTGTGGTTATGAAGGCTTGCTTCAGCATGTTAAATGCTTGATCTGTGGTGGTGTCCCATTTAAAACTAATGTCTTTCTTAGTGAGGTCATGCAGAGGGCATGTGACCTTGGCATAGTCCTTGATGAACCTCCTGTAGAAGTTGGCTAGGCCTAAAAAGCTCCTGACCCCTTTTATGGTAGTTGGCTTTGACCATTCCATTATTGCTTTTACTTTTGACTGATCCATTTTTATCCCATCCTTTCCTATAATCATGCCAAGGAATTCTACCTCTGATTGATGGAATGAGCACTTTTCCAGATTCAGGAATAGGTCATTTTCCTCTAATCATCATAGTATTTCTAGTACTATGGTGTCATGTTTGGCTTTATCTGTTGTTTTTGTGAAAATCATAATGTCGTCGATGTATACCACAACCATGTTATCCATGTCTGTGAATAGCTCATTCATCATGGTTTGAAAAGTGGCAAGGGAGTTGCAGAGTCTGAAATACATGACTAGGAGTTTGAATGATATAGGAGCTTACTGCTCCCTACGTTTGCAGACATCGTTTTCCCCACCTCTCTAGGTCATAAAGAGTTCTACCTGTCCCTCAAGATGTCTCCCTGTGTCCCCGTGTCTATCCACTTGTGATCAAGTATGTATCTGTTTATTCCAGTACCGGACTGACACCAGACTGCATATCCAGTATACTATCTGGTCATTCATCCGGTCACTCATTCCACTTTCTATGTTTTATTTTTATTTTGTTTCTCTCTTACTCATATAGACTTATTGACCACCGTATGGACTAATCAGTCTTCATATGCCCGCATGGTCTGTGAGCTCTTCATACATTTATTCTCTCTATTGAGTTCAGGTCATATCTCATCTTACTTCGTACCTTGATATCACCATCACCGGACTCGAGCTGTCACTTATATTCTAACTTCATATTTTGTTTCTGGCTACTATTGGCAGTTGACTGATGCTGTCACTTTATTCTCATCCATACCTTACGTAGTTGCAGGGTATGCCCGGACTATAAAAATCTTGTACCTTGTTCTAAATGAGGAGGTTTTTGCACCCCATTGTCCATCTTACTAAGTGTCAGACTCTACTGTCAAGTCTTCGTGATGCTTTCCCTCATCGTTTGTTTTTTGTCTTTGCCACTGTTCGTTCTTTCCACCATATCCAGTATGCTATCTGGTATCAGAAACCACACATCCACTTTACTTATGAGTCCGGAGTCGACTGGACTTGTCCATTTGCACTCAGGTCTTCTTGTAGCAACACCTTCTCACTCTACCAACCTTACCAAGGAACCCCTGAGACGAGTCTAACTCACACTCACCACTTTTAACATCACCCAACTTTTTATCTTTCTTATAATGAACCATAATGGCAGATAAAGGCAGCTTTCCATTCATCTTCATGCTTTATGCAGACATTGTTGTATCTCCACCTGAGATCCATTTTTGTGAACATCTTTGCACCCCTGAGCTTGTCAACAAGCTGCAAGATAAGTGGCAAAGGGTAGTTGTTTTTGATAGTCCCCTCATTGAGGTAATGGTAATCCTGTACCATTCACTTCCAGCTGTCTTTCTTTGGCACAAAGAAGACTGAACTAGTTTGTTCTGATTTAGAGGGACAGATGTACCCTTTCTTTAGCTGATTGTCAATAAAGGCTGACACTTCCTCCTGTTCTTGTGGAGATAAGCATATCAATTGTCCTTTCTTAGGCATGAAGTCTTCTTTTAGATCTATTGCATGATCCCATGGTTTTCTGATGGGCATTCATTCTGATTCTCTCTTGGAGAAGACATTGATGTATTTATGGAACTGGGGTGGTACCATCTGTTCTGGGGTCATTTTGACCTTGGTTTCCACAGGTTCTGTTTTTAATGCAGTGTAAATGTCATACTGGTTAGATTTCGAAAGGTTATGGCATTGTTTGGGGCAGCAAGTCATAGTGACCTCCCTTATAGTCCAATTCACCATAGGATTGTACATATGGAGCCATGGGTATCCGAAAATAAAGCTATTCTTGCCGAGGTTTATAACTTTCACTGTGATGTGGGTGATCCTCCCAGCTGAGTTTGAACTTCTATCTATGTTGAAGACCAGAATTGGTTTTTCTAATTTAAAGAGTGGGATGTTCCTGGCATCTGCCCATGATTTGTTGATAAAAATGGTATTGGCTTCGCTGTCTAGTAGCACTTCTGCTGTGAAGAACAGGGCATGTCTGTCCTCCACTGGCCTCAACTGTATTTTTAGATTTATCTCCCATTTAGGTGCCATTGTCCTGACTAGGGCGTTTTCTGGAAGTGTAGAGTTATGGTTTTTGTTAAAAGAGGAATTAAGCCCAGGTGTAATCCCCCTGATGAGCCAACTATCAAGGTTGGACCCCTCTGTGGGTGAATTTGAAATAGATATGATGGATTTGGTGTCAGACCATTATAAGAATAATGAAAAGTTGGGTGATGTTAAAAGGGGTGGGTGTGAGTTAGACTCGTCCCAGGGGTTCCTTGGTAAGGTTGAATGAGAGAAGGGGTAGCTGCAATGATACCTGAGCGCACATAAACAAGTCCAGTAAAATCTGGACTCGGATGTATAACTGGAGAGACAATTCCAGTACCAGACAATAAGGTGGATAGTATGAAGTAAGACAAATGCGAGTGAGAACCGTGAGTTAAACGTCACAAAAGCTCACGGTAGAGCCTGACGACAGATGGGAAGGGAAATCAGATGGATGTCATTAACATCTAATACAAATATTTTATAGTCCGGGCATTCCCCATGACTTTAAGGTACAAATAAGACCAAATGGTAATAGTTTCAAGGAAACGAGATAAAACAAGTTACAATCAATCAGGGGACAAGCTCCTACGAACGTAAGAAGCACTGAGCTCCTACATCCACAAAGGACTTAGAATCTGACTGTCCCCAGTCAGTCACATGACTGGGTATTGAGGGCAGACCTTGAAACATGACAATGCTGGTGGAGTTTCACCTCAACATGTTGCATCCCATCTCTCACTTCTCTCTTACACACTTCTTCTCTTCTCACCACCATGTCCATCATTGACGACATTCTTGCCCTCAACTCCCAAGAGGACTTGAACTTGGTGCACACCCAGGCCACAGTTTCCCTCAAGATTGCTGGCGGACAGCTCTGCAATGCTGCTGCCCTTTCAATTCTGGATGACAACGAGATGCTCCACGAGAAGCAAGAGATGTGGTTGGTGGAGTGGGATCGGGTGTTGGTACATGGTCGAAGTCCTCACGCGCATTTGGTTTACTAATCCAGTTCCCAGAACGAAGTACAGATTCTCCTGCACCAGGCATGGGATGTCGGGATGGAAGCTCACGTTGAAGGGCGAGTCGTTGCTAGCATGCAAGAGGTCAAGGAGATGGTGTCCAGATGGCACAAAGAAGTCACTGCTTGCCATCGCCAGGCAGAGAAAGACAAGGTGTGTCGACAAACGGAGGAGAAAGAATGGGTGAAGGTGCAGACCACCTTGCCAGTTAACACCACAGTGATGGTGAAGAAGTCAATCAGCCAGAAGGCGGTCATCATTGTGAGGGCTCTTCCAAGGGCAGCAATGACTGCTAAAGGCTCAGGGGCTGGACCGTCTCATCCAGTCTGGAACAAGGTATGTGATCACTGGACTCAACTCTGGTAGGATACTAACTGATATGAATAGTGCACTTGCCCCATTGTTGAGGATGATGACGAGGGCAATGATAATGAGGACAAGGAAGATGAAGGTCCAGCAAAGATGAAGCCGACTGACTACTTGGGAACCATCTGGCACATCGACCCATGTGTCAAGTGCACCAAGGCAGTCGCAATATGTGAAGGCCCTCCCAACCGCACCTGCCTACGGTGCACATGCCTCAAGGAGAAGTGTGACAAGTTGCAGGGGCACAACCACGTGAACCAGAAAGAGGTGAAGGGCAAGGGGAAAGCACTGGGTAAGTGGACCGGATATTGAGTTATTGGCAGCGCTAACAAGTTGACAGTGCACCCATGGAAACTGAGGCAACTAGCAATGCCCACGCCAGAAGACAACAATGAACCAATCATCATCCAAGCTCTGACAACAATATAAGAAAAATAAAAAGTTGAGTGATGTTAAAAGGGGTGGGTGTGAGTTAGACTCGTCCCAGGGATTCCTTGGTAAGGTTGAATGAGAGAAGGGGTAGCTGCAATGATACCTGAGCATGTATAAACAAGTCTGGTGAAATCCGAACTCAGACGTATAACCGGAGAGACAATTCCAGTACCAGACAATAAGGTGGATAGTATGAAGTAAGATGAATGTGAGTGAGAACTGCAAGTTAAATGTCACGAAAGCTCACAGTAGAGCCTGACGACAGATAGAAAGGGAAATCAGATGGATGTCATTAACATCTAATACAAATATTTTATAGTCCGGGCATTCCCCATGACTTTAAGGTACAAATAAGACCAAATGGTAACAGTTTCAAGGAAACAAGATAAAACAAGTTACAATCAATCAAGAATAACAGTGCAAGTCTAGCACTGATGGTATCAAGCAAATGGAAGCAACCAAGATAATTCCGGTACTGAGCTAGAAAAGGAGTAGTGAAGTATTTGAAAGAAGTCTCAGACCATGTGGTGGAGGATATTAGTAGTAAGCATAAATGACAGATGGTAAGTTAAAACAAGGAGAAAAGACAGATCAATGGGGAAGTAGCAATTAATGAAAATATCATCGGATAGTAACACTGGATATGGCGCCGGATAGTATCCCGGAAGGTTAGTTTGGTTTCGGATAGACCCAGATACATACCAGAACCGTTTGATCACGAGCAGATAGACACGGAACACTAAGGGACGTTTTGAAGGACACTCTTGAATACTATGGGAACCTAGAAAGACAGGGGACAAGCCCCTACGAACATAAGGAGCACTGAGCTCCTATATCGTTCATTCTCCAACTCAATCAGAAGGCATGCATAGCAATTATAGAAAGCCCTCTCCTATCCTGCACCAGGTTTGGGTGTGATTAAAAATCCAACTTGCAAGCTTTGGCAATGGCTTTATAGTCTTTGAACCATGTGTGTGCCTTGTCAAGCTCCATTCTTTGAATATGGTTGGCCCAGTGGCCTGTCTTTGTGCCTCATTGCAACTTATTATTCTTGGGTTTAGCATCCCCCTGAGACGGACTATTGTTGGAGTTGAGTTTAATGTCATCCTGGGACGTTTCCTATATGAAGGCTTGGCTGTCCCAATCAAGGTCCTGTGCCTGATCTGTGGCTCAGACATTTCTGCACTATCTCTACCTATTTTTATTTGGTGGCATGGTTTCTTTAAATCTTTTGCAGCCCTTTCTGTGTCCTTCTCCATGGAATTTGCAGTCTGGGCACTGCACTTTCAGTTTTGGACACTCAGCCAACCTGTGGCCATTCATCCCTTGGCAGTTCCAGCACTTGGTGCCTATGTGTACCAAATCCACATCCATAGTGTTGGAGTCCCTTGTGGGGGCCCAGGCCATCTGTTGGCCTTCCCTGTTGGCAATGTCAGATTTCATGTACCTAAGCAATTGTTTACGGGCTCCTAGCTCTTGGAGCTAAGATTTGAGTTCTTTCAAACTTATAATTCGTTTTGATTTGAAGATAATCTTCTCAATTAAGCCAGGGTTGGCACCTTATTCTAGCAGCTTGACCAATTGGCCTTCCTCATAGCTGGCCAGGGCCTCATAGGTCTCAAACCTAGTGAGGAAGCTCTCTAGTGACCCTGTGCCTTGGTGGAGGGACTGTATGGCCTTCCAGTTCCACTCCTGCTTATTGGAGAACCAGAATTGGGTGGTAATGAGAGTCTCAAATGCATCCCAGCTCAGAAACTCCCCTTTTACCATTCTCATTAATTGGGATCAGGCAAAGGTCCCTGCATTGTCTCCTTCCATTCTGGTTAGCACTGCCCACACTCCATTGGAGCCTGCTAGCATAGTTGGATTTGCCTGCCACCAGATCTTTGAAGACATGGCTCCATGTTCCACTGAACTTGCTGGGGTCTGAAACAGTCTTGTTTAATTTGACCTCCTGTGAGGAGTGTGCAGGGTCTGCACTCAATCCCAAAGCCTGAGGAATAGCAGCCAGCTGTTGGTCAAGTTCATTAAGATTATCCTGCAGGGTGTCCTTGTCTGCCTGCAGCCTGGTTAGGGTGTCTGCCTGCGTGTTTATTACAGTGAACTGTTTTTCGATTTGGACATGTACTTGCTCTAGGTTAGTGAGTTCTGCCACTTCTTGGTTCCCATGGAGTGTGGCTCCACTCAATGCAGCAAGCATCTCCTTTGGCAGCATGGATGCTGATCCTAATCCTTCTCCCAACATATTTGTTTTCTATATATAAGCAGTGTAGGGGCACTGCTTCATCTACCAGAATTTAGCCATTTCTTCTAGTTTATATCTCAGCTCACTTGGTTTCCTTGACATGACTTAGACTGTCACATTTATTCTGATTAGATTCTATCTCATTTCATCTCCTTGTTACCATTGACAGTAGCACATATGCGCTGTCTAGTTTATTTATATCAGTGCCTGAGTCATGGGTATGCCCAGACTATAAAGTCTTGTACTTAGGATACTGAATGCCAGCTGAGTTTGATTGGTTTTTGTCCTGCCATTCAACGTACCCTCCGTTTGGCTCTTTTGTGTAGTCATTGGGATGCTCAATTCACCATCTCTGCTTGTTTCCATCCTTGTCTCTTACTATCTGCTTTGTATCCGGTACTTTATCCAGTTTTCCTGCACTCTGGAATATACCAGACACCCTCTATCTGATCTTCTCGCGCTCTGAACTGTCTTCAATTGAGTTTCTCACACTCCAGAAACTCTCTATCTCTAACTGGATACTCTGATCCATCTATTCTTCAAGTCTAGAATCAACTGGACTCATCCTCTCACACTGAGGTCTGTTATAGCAACCCCTTCTCAATCTTTACCTTTTCTAGGAACCCCTTGGGTCGAGTCATACTTGCATCCACACCACAACTAATTATTTATCTTATAGTGGTGCAGGAGTAAGGTCCTTAGCTCTGCTCAGTTGCCATTGCCTCGTCTCTTCAAGCTTCAATGGCTTGTTGCTGTGTGGTACCCTCAATGTCTAGCGTCAAGTAAAGGATTCTAATCTGGATCCAGTACTTAGCAGGCCAAGGATAGTTTGAAAGTCTTTCAAAGGCTTTGTAGAGGGCAAATAGGGCAATGAGATCAAAAATGAAGGTTTCGGAAAACTCGATGGGCATATAGCTTCTTGTTCTAATGCATTCCTTTAAACACAGTGAAGGGTCTGCAACAAGAATAAAGCAAATTCTATTCTTTCTAATAGTATCTCTTTGGCTTCTTCAGCGAGTATCTAGACCTGAGCTCAATTCTGCTAAAGCCTTCAGGTTCACCACCTCTGGATCTCCTAATTTCCTTAAAGCAGTGGTGGCATTTGGGTGCTCTCCACACTAGCACCAGTTCTTCCTGCTCCTCTTTTTTTATCCTCACAACTCCTGGCCACTCATCTCTGAAGGTAATGGGTCCCCTAAAGACCTTTGTGAGGGTACCAGTCTCCTGCAATCCCTCATTTTCTAGTTGCTGCCAGATATGAGGGAAAGTTGGCTCACACTGCAGCAGGGGTGACAGACACTCTTCACCTGTATCATTGGGGTCATACTCTGGATCTGTTATCATGCTCTCCTAGCTGAAAGAAGAGGGGAAATGGGTGTGAAATGCTTCTAGGGGGAGACCTCCTCTTAGGATCTCTTCCAGCCCCTGAAGGAAAGAGTCAGTGGCAGAGGCCGAAGAATTTACTAAGGATCTTGAGGGTCCTGCTACTCCTAACTCTTGGTTTGCTTCCCACCAGAGGTTCTCTACTAGTGGAGGTACTACAGAGACTTTGTAGTCTGTGAGCAGCATGGAGCTTGAGCAATCTTCTAACAAAGGAGAGCTGTGGGAGGTGAGAGTGTAGTGGAGTGCATAGAGCACTAGTCACTAGGTTGAGCTAGCATTGGCTATGTAGTATGGAGTGGGGATGATGCACTTGTGGGTGGTGGCATCAACCAGTTTATAGAGTAGATAGGGGGTCATAGGCAGTCTGGTTCTAATGTAACAACTTCAGCAAAGAAGTGTTTCAAAAGAAGCAACCAGCAGTCTACCTTGGTCATAAGAAAGAAAGAAGAAAAGGAGTTTAAAGTCTAGTGTCCCTCTGTTGAAGAAGAAGAACAAGAGAACCAGACTGGGGGCTCCAGTTGGGCTCTGGGGGTTTATATACTACCTAGAGGTTTGTACATGTGTGGTTCTATTTGTATATATTATATACCATAAGAAATAAAAAGCAGTGTCCATTAGATGAGTCACTGTGAGTCATGATAAAGGCAGTGAAGATAAGAAGTATGAAATAGAAGGCTGTCCGTGTGGCAGCACTGATTTGCATAGCCTTGTGACGGAGATTAATAGATAAGAGGAATAAGGGATGAGTCATAAGGGTATAGCTATATGGCATATCAAATGAAAGGGAAGCATAATATAGGGTGGCAGAATAGCCCTGTGGTGGTGGGAGATTAAAAAAGAGAAGCATAATGGGGATCAATAGATAGGGGTTGTGAGTCATGCTGTTCATTGGATTTCATATATCCATCTGGTGTAGAAGCTTACTGCTCCCTACGTTTGCAGACATTGTTCTTCCTACCTCTCTAGGTCATATAGTATTCTACCTGTCCCTCAAGATGTCTCCCTATGTCCCCGTGTCTATCCACTCGCGATCAAGTATGTATCTGTTTATTCTGGTACCAGACTAACACCGGACTACATATCCAGTATACTATCCAGTCATACATCCGGTCACTCGTTCTGCTTTCTATGTTTTATTTTTATTTTGTTTCTCTCTTACTCATATAGACTTATCAACCACCATATGGACTAATCAGTCTTCGTATGCCCACATGGTCCATGAGCTCTTTGTACGTTTATTCTCTCTATTGAGTTCAGGTCATATCTCATCTTACTTCATACCTTGATACCACCATCACTGGACTTGAGCTGTCACTTATATTCTAACTTCATATTTCATTTCTTGATACTGTTGACAGTTGACTGATGCTGTCACTTTATTTTCATCTGTACCTTACTTAGTCGCAAGGTATGTCCAGACTATAAAAATCTTGTACCTTGTTCCAAATGGATAGGTTTTTGCACCCCATTGTTTGTCTCACTAAGTGTCAGGCTCAATTGTCGAGTCTTCATGATGCTTTCCCTCATTGTTTGTCTTTTGTCTTTGTTGCTGTTCATTCTATCTGCCATATCCGATACACTATCCGATACTGGAAACTACACATCTGCTTCACTTACGAGTCCAGAATTGACTGGACTTGTCCATTTGCGCTTAGGTCTTCTCATAGAAACACCTTCTTACTCTACCAACCTTACCAAGGAACCCCTGAAACGAGTCTAACTTGCATCCACTACTTTTAACATCACCCAACTTTTTATCTTTCTTATAACTGGAGCCCACCACAAGGGGTTCTACTGGGTTGTCAAGAAGGTCACTTCAACCCATACCTCAGTATCAAGAGCTTGAGGATCTTTTATCTGAATTCTGTCGTCTTGATTTGTCTGCTAACTCTGACCTTTTCATTCCGGTAATGCTGGAAAGATCACATCATTTTTATAGCCTACCTGCTTCTCTGTCATCAGATTCTCTCTTTGTCTCAGATGGTTTTACTCATTCTACCCCACATAAATATCATTCTTCTAGTCTTGGTCCACTCTCTCCTCTATCTCCAACCCCTTTCCCAACAACATCACTGCTTCTCTTATCAGAAGAGCCAGTTACAACAACTTCTCTTCCTTTTCTTGACACAGTTACAAATCCCTTTTCACTATAGAATAATCCACCTGTAGTCCCTTCTTCTACCTCATCCCTTTCCTCTCTCAATTTATCTCTGTTATATCCAGTCAATCCGGTCAATCCGGTCGCTAATCCCTGACAGAATCCACTGCCACTAATGGCTCAACCGCAGTTTCACATGCCACTTCGTGGCACCCCTAACACCCCAAAATTCAATGGAAAGACTCCATCTCATCTGCCTTGATACTTAGAGGATATTGACATGCTTGAAACCCAAGCTGCCCTCAACTTAGCCAGAAAGATCAAAGCTGCTCTCCACTACGCTGACCTGGACAAGGCAGAAGTATGGGAAACTCTCAACGAAGCTATACAGCAACCTCCTGACTGGGATGTCTTCGTCATGGTAGTTAAGGTCTTGTATCCAGGCTGTGAAGGTACTGGCTGTTATTGCCAGGCCGATCTACAGTACCTCATTGAGGATTACCAGAAAAAGCAAATGCGCTCTCAGGACAATCTTGGCAAGTATACTAGGAGATTCCAGAAGGTTGCTGCTCTGTTGATCGCTATAGGAGCTGACTGCTCCTTATGTTTGCAGAAGCCATTTCTGAGTCCTGTTACGCTTGGCCTTGGGCAAGGACAAGCATAGCCTTTATAGTAGCTCTTTCAAGGATCAAGGGTTCAGAGAAGAGTGTCCACTCAAGTGTAGGACGAAGACACACGAGGAGGACCCTAAGGTCAGTTCAAGGGTTCAAAGGTTCAAGGGTTCAAGGGACGTCTGAGGACGTTCAGAGGTGGTTCGAGGGTATGATGTATTCCAAGAGTGGAGATACAAAGGAGCTCTAGCTTAGGAGTACAAGGTGTCGAGTAGAGGCTTATATACCTGAACAATGAAAGGTCATAGAACGTCATAGAACGAGTATTGGTAAGCGTGATGAGATGAGGGCAGGTAATCGATGACGAAGCAAGTGGAATGTAATAGAATGTCGTGGAAGGGTGATGAGTCATCGATGAAAAGAAATAGAGTCCAATCGGATACAGGACAATAGTAAGCGTGAAAGAAAAAGAGTAAGTCATAACATTACCCCCTTAGTACGTCGAGTTTACAATGAAGACCACCTAGAACTGAGAATAGGAGGGGCCAGGAGAACCAGTCATGTTGGCCTCGGCGATTTCATCAAAAGGTTCCTTGCAGGGGGATGGGGCGCGACGAGGGGAGGTGCTTCAGCGAATGGAGGGGCGAGAGGGTCATTGACCGCCAGTAGAGATTCGAGCAGAACGAGAGGAGCGATGGGAGGAGTGAGAAGAGGAGGAGGTGGAAGGAGAAGGAGGGACGGGTGGACAACGGAGGGGGCAGCGGTTTTGGGGGTGTCCGGGGGCGGTCCTGAGGCAACAAGGGCACATGTAGTAGGTGCAGTCTACCCTTCGGTGTCCAAGACGGCGGCAGTGAAAGTATGCTTCAGAGTAACGACGATGGGAGGGGTTGATGGGATAGGATCCCCCCTGTCCGGTCCAGTACACTTCGCTTCGTTGCCAGGCGGCATCTTCGGCCGCAGAGGGGGGTGCGGAGGAGGCTTCGGGGGTGGAGACATGAGGAGGAGGTACATGGAGGACGAGGGCATCGTCCATTTCTTGTTGATAATGCTGCAGGTCGTCCAGGAACTCTCCCATTCCAAGTTGGAACAGGACAAGGTGAAGATGTCCTTTGGTGATGTTATAGATGGATTCCATCCGATAGGATGCGGGGGAGGTGGCGGTTCTCTGCCTCAACTCTTGGGCAAGCAAGAGGAGGCGTTCGTTCTGCAAGTAAGCGAGGTAGGAGGCATAGAGGGAGGAACCCATGCTCAGGTGGGAGTGGATGAGAATGGTGAGGGAGGCATCGATGAGGTTGTCATGGAGGCGAGTAACGTATTCCTGGGTCGGGAAGGGGTCCTGGCGGAGGTGTTCCCCATAGATGGGGATGTCAACGGAGATGATGGATCGTTCGGAGGGGGCAGATGCAACGGGGGAAGGTGAAGCAACTAAGGTAGAATTTTCAGAGGAAAGAGTGGAAGTAGATAGTGAAGAGGGGGAAGAGATGGAAACAGAGGAGAGACACGAGGAGAGGGACATGTCTTATGGTTTGGAGCGTTTGGTGGTGTGGCGTTGTTTAGAAGGCTGCAAGGGAGAGAAGGCGGAGGGGTGAAGGTTTTTATAATCTTTTAAGGCAGAGCTGGCATGTTTCAAGTTCCGTTCTGGGATCCAGGAGTCTTCTTCGGCGGAATATCCTTTCCATCAGATCAGGAACATGCGGGAGGACGGGGTTCCGCGGTGGCGTAGGATCTTTTCTATTTCGTATTCTTCTTCTCCTTCGATAAGGTCAGGGGGTGGCGAAGGGAAGTTCAGGCCGTGTACATCGTTTTCGCAATAGGGAGATAACAGGGAAGCATGGAATACGAGGTGGATTCTCCAGGTTTTAGGGAGGCACAGCTGGTAGGTTATTGGGGACAGGACTTTGGTGATAAGGAAGGGTCCTTCTCGTTTTGGTGCGAATTTTGGGTTTGTGACGGAGCGGTGGAGATTGTGGGCTTCGAGCCACACTTTGTCTCCTTTTGAGAAGGGAGAGAAGCCTCGTTTGTTTCGCGAGGACATCACTTGGCGGGCGAGTTCATGGGCAGCTAGGGCTTCATTCCGAGCAGCTGATAGTTCTTTAAGGCGGGTTTCTATCGTGGGGAGGGAGGTGTCGGCAAGGACGGAGGGAAGGGCTCGGGGCTCATAGCTCATCATGAGGTAGAAGGGGGACTTGTTGGTAACGGAGTGAGGGCGGTGATTGTGGGTGAATTCTGCATGGGAGATCTTATCAGCCCAGGATCCAGGGTTGTTTCCACAGAAGATGCGGAGATAGGTTTCTACTTCTTGGTTGACACATTCCGTTTCCCTGTCAGTTTGGGGGTGGTAGGCAGTAGAGAGGGAGAGGTCATAATTCAGGAGGCGTCTGAGTTCTTTGGCGAACGTGGAGGCGAATTGTGGACCTCGGTCAGAGATAATCTTGTTGTAGAGGCTGAAGCAGAGGTAGACTTTATGGAAAAAGAGGGAGGCTATCCCTTCAGCAGTTATTGTTTTCTTAGTTGGGCAGAGAATTACCCCCTTAGTAAGTCCATGGTCCACCATGACTAATAAGGAATCAAAGCTGGAGGAGGTGGGGAGGTCCGTGATAAGGTCGCAGGAGATTTGTTGGAAGGGGCGGGTGCAGGAGGAGGGAATAGGCGAGAGTGGGGGGGTCGTGGGGTGGGTATTTACTTTATTTTGCTGGCAGGTAGCACAGCCTTCGACGTATTTTCGGATGTATTGAGGGAGTCCCGGTCACCAGAATTCAGCAGAGACAAGTTGTCAGGTTTTAAGGAAGCCAGGGTGGCCAGCAGTTTCATGGTCATGGCATCGTTGGAGGATGGTGCGACGGAGGGACTCGTCGGGAGGGATGTAAGCGCGGCCTTTGTAGGTGAGAATGCCCTCGGTGTGTTGCCAGTCGCTAAGGTGGGTGCAGAGAGAGGGGGGCATTTCTTCGTTGAGGCCTTGGAGGGTTCGTAGAACGAGGGGGTCTTCTTTCGAGGAGGAGGTGATATGATTGGAGAGGGCGGTGTCAATCATTTGCACAAAGAGGGAGGGGGGAAGTAGGATGGTTCCTTGGTTGTCGGTTTCATTTTCGGGAAGGAAGTCAGGGCAGTGGGAGAGGGCGTCGGGGCCGGAGAGGAGTTTTCCAGGGATGTGGACCATCTTGAGGTCGAAGTCAGCGAGGTCAAGAAGCCATCTTGCTTGGCGATGGTTCAGGTGTTGGGCTTTGCGGAAGTAGGTCAGGTTCTTGTGGTCGGTAAAGACCTGGATGGGGAAGGAGGAGCCATGGAGATAGTGTCTCCAGGCTTTCAGGGCATGGAGTATGGTGAGGAGCTCTCTGTCATAGATGTCGTAGTTTCGTTTGGCGGGCGAGAACGATTGAGAGAGGTAGGAGCAGGGATGCCAGTCGCCGTTGACGTCGGTTTGGAGGAGGATGGCTCCGGAGGCAAATTTAGAGGCGTCTGTTGCGAGGGCAAAGGGTTTGGCAAAGTCTGGGAGGTGGAGAACTGGTTTTTCCAGGAAGAGACGTTTGAGGTTTTCAAAGGATTGTTGACAGGGGTCAGTCCACTTCCAGGCAAGGTTTTTCTTGGTGAGGTCGATGAGAGGGCGGGCAATGGTAGAGTAGTCGGGGATGAATTGTTGGTAGAAGTTAGCGAAGCCGAGGAAGGAGTGGACATCCTTGACTTTTGTGGGGGTGGGCCATTTGGCAATTCCGTCAAGTTTGATTGGGTCCATGGCGAGCTGGCCAGGTTTGACAATCATTCCGAGATATTCGACTTCGGAGGAGGCAAAGGTGCATTTTTCCAGCTTTAGGTGTAGGTCGAGTTCCTGGAGGCGGGTGAGGACTTGTTTGGTTCGTTCGGTGTGGGTGGCTTCATCAGGAGAGAAAATAAGGAGGTTGTCCATGTAGATGACAAGCCATCCTTCGGAGATCATGTCCCTAAAGGAGTCGTTCATGAATCATTGGAAGGTGGTGGGGGAGTTGGTCAGTCCGAAGAACATGACAAGGGGTTCGAAGAGGCCTTTGTGGGTGACGAAGGCCGCTTTCCATTGATGTCCGTCCTTTATGCGGACATTATTGTAGCCCCATCGGACGTCAAACTTAGTGAAAAGCCTGGCTCCATTGAGCTTGTCGATGAGGTCAGAGATCAGGGGAAGTGGGTAGGCATCTCTGATGGTGTGTTCATTGAGATACCTGTAGTCTTGGCAAGGTCGGAGCTTGCCATCCTTCTTTTTAATGAAGAAGAAGGGGGATGCTTGGGGGGAGTTCGATGGGCGAATCTTTCCCGCTTTGAGGTTTTCGTCCAGGAAATCCTCTGTGGCTTTTTGTTCTTCGGGCGAGAGTGGGTAGAGCTTCCCCACTTTGGGGGAGAAGGAGTCGTCAAGGTTGATTTCATGGTCGTAGGGGCAAGTGGGTGGGAGGTGGCGAGTTTCGGTTTCTGAGAACACTGAGGAGAATTCAGAGTATTCGGAGGGGAGGATTGGTTTCGGTTTGGCTTTCTCGGCCGTAGCGGCTAATTCAGTGGCGGTGGTGAGTTTGGCAATAACAGGGGATCCTGCGGGAAGGAATCTGGAGCTGCATCGAATGATTCGGTGGATGCAGCGATTGTCCATGGCTCTTCTGAGGTATTGCTGTTTGGTTTCATAGCGTAGGTATTCATAGAGTCGTGCATCAGCGGTGGTGGTTCGTATAGTTTTCGGAGGGGAAGGGGGGACTTTGTAGTATCCAGGGAATGCGTCATGCCTGGTCGAGTCAGAGAGAAATTCGGAGTAGAGGTCTTTGGACTGGTCGAGTTTTTCGCTGAGGGACAAGGTTTGTCTTTCCCAGTCGATGGAGGGGTTGGAGAGTCAGAGCCAGGGGAGTCCAAGAATGACATCTTGGTTTCCACAGGACATGACATAGAATAGGGTTTTCTGGGCGATCCCTTTGATGTTGGTAAATAAGGTGGCGGTGTAGTGGATGCTTCCATTATTATTGGGCGAGGAGTCAACATTCCACACTGGGATGGGGAAATTGAGGTGTTGGGTGGGGAGTTGGTTCTTTCAAACGAATTGCCAATCGATGCAGTTGAGGTCGGCCCCAGAATCAACTAGGGCTCGAGTGTCGATGGTTTTCATAGCGTGTGAGGGATCTACAAGTTGAAGGGGAATCTTAATAGATTTCGAGGATATAGATACAGTTACAGCTTTACAAGAAATGGGGGGGGCTCGCGTCATTCGAGGCCTCCGTTTTAAAAATCCGAGAAGGAGATCCTGGCCACAGTGTCTTCTTCATCGGATTCAATCTCTACAAGCTTCGGGAGATCCTCCTTTGGTTTCTCAATGCAGCTGACACGAGGTTTCAGGGAAGAGGGAAAATTTGGGCAGGCGAAGCTGAGGTGGCCTCCTTTCCTGCAGTGGAAACAGAGTCCGTTCTCGATACATCGTTTCCTTTCTTCCGGAGTTAACTTTTTCACTTTGACGACGTCGACGTCCATGGCATTTGGGTCTCTTTCTGGTTTCTTGTGTTCCGAGTACGACCGGTAGGAGTTCGGTCTATTGGGGTCTCGGTTTCGCTCTTCATTGGCCCTCGCTTGTTTGAACCTGCTGTGGAAGGTGACGGCCTTTGAACACCAGTCATCAAGGGTGGAGGGGACGGTGTTGAGCATCAAGATTCTGGTCATCAGCTCAGTGGGTATCCCGGCTGAGTAGAAACCGATCAGGATGTTCTGGTCGGTAGTCTTTGCTTGGCTGGCGTGGTCCTTAAAGAGGGTGTTGTATTCGGTAATGGAGGGTTCATACTCTCTCCTGAGTTTGTTGTAGCGCATCCTGGTAGAGGAGAGCCAGGCAAGGGCGGCTGTGATGGTATCGCTGCTTTCGAAGGTTTCTCTGAATTTGGTTACAAAGGAATCAAAGGTTCCTAAGTCAAGGTTGGAGCCCGAGAGGGCATTCAGGCGGAAGGTGTTGGCCCAGGTTGCCGCTGAGCCTTTGGTCATGTAAAAGAGGGCGAAGATGATTTTCTTCTCATCGGTGTTGTAGACTTCTTTGTTAACCGTGAGATAGAAGATGATGGCCATAATCCAGGGGACGGCCTTGGAGGCCTTGCCATCGAAGTGTTCTGGGGAGGCGATGCGGAGTTTGGTGACTTTGGTAGTCATGGTACGAGGTGGTCGAAGGATGGGGGGGGGCAGGAGAGTCCAGTCGTCTGAAGGCCAGGAAGGGGTTGATTTGAACAACTGGGGTTGGTGATGGTGGGGTGGGGGACCTGGGGATGTTTAGAGCGTGAGTGAGTTCTTGGGCAAGGGAGGTGGTGCTGGCTAGTTCAGCGGTGGAGAGGAGGTGCAGATCAGTGGGCGATAGTGGGTTATCAAAGATTCCGAAGCAATCTTTAGATTCTTGATCAAAGGAGTTCTGGTCTTGCTCTCTGGGAGCAGTCCAGCGAGAGTCTTGGGGTTTCTGTGGTTGAGATATGGTGGCTTACTCGAAGGTAGCCTTTCAAGGGTGCAAGCTAGAGCTTTTGTTACACTTGGCCTTGGGCAAGGACGAGCGTAGCCTTTATAGTAGCTCTTTCAAGGATCAAGGGTTCAGAGAAGAGCGTCCACTCAAGTGTAGGACGAAGACACGCGAGGAGGACCCTAAGTTCAGTTCGAGGGTTCAAAGGTTCAAGGGTTCAAGGGACGTCTGAGGATGTTCAGAGGTGGTTCGAGGGTACGATGTATTCTAAGAGTGGAGATACAAAGGAGCTCTAGCTTAGGAGTACAAGGTGTCGAGTAGAGGCTTATATACCTGAACAATGAAAGGTCATAGAACGTCATAGAACGAGTATTGGTAAGCGTGATGAGATGAGGGCAGGTAATCGATGACGAAGCAAGTGGAATGTAATAGAATGTCGTGGAAGGGTGATGAGTCATCGATGAAAAGAAATAGAGTCCAATCGGATACAGGACAATAGTAAGCGTGAAAGAAAAAGAGTAAGTCGTAACAGGTCCTTTCAGCATTCCCTACCGTCCTTCAAGATATCCCTCTATGCTCCATGTCAATCTGCTTGTGATCTTAGTCCAGTTAGTCTGCTGGTTCAATCCGGTTAGTCCGGTATTTAGTCTGGTATTTTCTGGTTTTGAGTCTGGTTTTTCTGCTATTTCTCATTTATCTTCATCTCTTCTACTCATATAAGCTCATGGCATGTTGCTAGAACTAACTTGCCTTCCTTTACACTGCTTCAT
>JBBPTW010000052.1:0-43457 GCA_038094575.1 Phylloporus cf. nigrescens | reverse complement strand
GGCGGCGGGATTGCGGTATTTCTGTGCTACGAGGGTGCGTTCTGAGCCTCGTGCATAATGAACGCCCGCGGTCTATCCAAAGTTTGAATATAAAGTTTGCGTTCAAAATCACAGGCACGGTACTAATTAGTGCTGGGCATAGTACAAAATATATTTTGTAATCAGTGTAATATTATGATTTATTATGAGTACAATATGGCTTGGGTGTATTCGACGAGCCGTTGAATACTATTGGTTACAAATAGATTATAAATACAATATGCCCCATGTACTCAAATGTATTCTTGATATGGCAGGATGGCGTGGGACCTACTATACAGTCCACCGGATTAGACCGGTAGGAGTCCGCAAAATCTAGATCCCATAATCTTGATCTGCACCCATGCCCGGGAATCCACACGAACAGCTCACCCAGCTCCTTACGGCACTTGCCAATTATATCAGGCAACTTCCGTCATCACTTCCCGAGGGTGAGGAAAGTGGTCCGATTGCCACCTACCTTAGTGACCGCTCAGTGGATGAAGAAGAGGGTCCCTTCTCCTCATTCAATCGGTCTTGGGAATGTGTCTTCCAGCGAGTGGAGCCAGAGAGGCTCGTGGTCCGAGGCAGATATGGCCTTGAGCTTGTCCATAGCTTTTGTGTTTACTATGCACAGGTTCCTGGAATTGCAGACAACAATGGTCTCGATCTGGTGATTGCATGTGTGGAGACACTGATAACATTGATTAAAAAAGTGTAGGTTCCAGTGTTTCTAGCATATCCCAATGGTTATTAATATATATTAAGTGTTCCGAATCTCAAACCCCCCAATTTAGTTGGACTGATACGGCATTCAAACAAAAAGGAAAGTCCAAGCAAAGTGTCCTAACCCCTATGCCCACCCAAACAACATCGGCAAATAAGACTGGCCTGAAATTGGTTATTAAGCGGCCACGTCCTGAGGAAAACAGTATTTATTCAGCATTTAATATAATATCTATTTTGCTAACTGTAATAGTAGATAGTGATGACGATGCTGTGGACAAGGACTATAAACCACCAGCTAATTCACCACCATCCGAGGATGATATTCTGGACTTGGAAGATGAAACAGAACATATTTCGAAGAAGAAAAAAACCACAGCTACAGTACGTAAAAATATCTATTATTATTAGCATTCTATTGAAAATTTAGAATGGACATGGTGATGTCCAATCCGACACTGAGATGGATATCACAGCCGAGACCAAGCTTGGATGTGATAACACACGCTATCCGATACCAGGTCATCTATGACCGTGAAATCTGCCTCCGTCACAATAATTTGCAAGGAGTGGCTAAAGCTGGGGTACGGCGAGGGAATTGAGTACCTACAAGGTGTAGCCATCCACGAAGGCTGATTAAATCTGAATATATTGAATTACTTTCGAGTACGTTCAACCGAAATTCATCATAATATATTTGAGTACACTACGCCCTCATCCGACCACCCTCCGAGTACAATACAGTATATTACGACCCGAGAATTTATTTATTCATATTTGCCCAGCCCTAGTACTAATGGGGTGACACCCAGCAAGGTTTCGTGCTACAAGGCGCTGAAATGTAGCGACGAGTTGGCTTTTTTTCGACTGTCTGTCCTGATAAAGGAGATTCTGAACTTCTTGAACAGCTTCCCCTGGCACTGCCCTACGGGACGTTAGAGCGGGGTTCAGTGCACGGTCCTATGTCGTGCGCTCCGGAGTGCACAACAAGCTGACTTCGACTTGAACCAGTTCAGTTCGCCCCTACTCATAATCCAAATAGAGCAAGTAAGCCAAAGTAAGTTCAAGTGATTCTCCCGCGTCACGGTTACACAACTCGCCGAGCCTTACCGCGATATCGACGGAGAACTACTTCGTCGACCCGGCGATATGCTTTACATAACATCTCATCATATAAAAGACTCTCGATCGTATACGATCGTCTCCGCAGTCCTATCCTGCTATCCATGTGATGCCAGTCGTGTTGTCCACTCCCGTTCACAGGCCAGAATTCATTGGCACCACGGCTCCTTCCATCCTCGCATCCAACTTGTCGACCCTGTCGTCATCCTCATCTCAGGCGACCGTCGGATCGTCGGACGGGGCTATCCAGCTCCACACAATCGCTGCAATTGTGCTCGGGTTCGGTGCGCGCTACTACATCTCTGCATCCTGGTCTTTGCACTGACGGGACCCAGTGGGTTTCGTCGTCCTCATATTAGCAGGCTCGTTTATATCCCGACTCCCCTACTTTAGTCGAGGGACCCCTTCGACCTGGTCACAACCACGACCAAGGCCATCCACACATACCAGTCTCCGTACGATCCTCTCCACCGAGCTACCGCGTGTAATGATGTGTGACTCTTTCCGCTGGTATAGGTCGTAATCCTTACAGTCACCGGTACCGTTTTGTGAATAGATCTCTGGATTCCCGCCCGCGGCCTCCAATCCAACACGTGGAGCCGAGAATTGCGATGGCGCCCACGCGCACCAGCCCTTGGTTTCCGCCCCATGATCACAACACCACATATCTCCCACCCTATGGTGGACCAAGCCCTCCCCCATATTCCCCTCCGCATCACTTACGTGCTCCCCCCAGGGCCGTAGTCGAGGCTTAACCTCGCCTCAGGACCCTGGGTTCACTTATCCATCACACGACGCTGATGGCCCGGAATGAATGACCTTGAATAGGTAGCCCATCACAGTCTTCGCCTCCGCTTATTTATCCCTTTCAACGCGGACGATATTCCTTCTCTCAGTTCGCATGATACCACTTCGCGTTCACCTGATACCCTTGGATACCCAAGAGGATTCAAGTCGTGTGGAAGCTTTCGCAATAGAGAGATCAAGGAACATTCATAGACAGGGATATAATGCTACTTTCGTCACTCTTGGTGTATATTAGTCATATAAACCAATGTTGGTACGCATCGCCGGATAAGTAGTGTCAGCGGAACGGATCTTGGCCTTTTAGCTTAAGCTCGAGTCTTCTAGATTCCCAGGATAAGTTCTCCAGGCTATGTAATTGAGATAACATCGCGGCACATTCCCTACTCCGCAGAAAATGCCTTCGACCAGAATTGGAGAAGGCGTCGGCAAGCCACTTTCCCTCAACCCCGTCCATCAGAGCGAATCACACCAATCGCGTCATGTTGCCCTATCCTTCTGATGTGACATGCACCCACCAAAGCTCCCTTCAACGGAGAAGAAAGCTAACGCGATGGGGACACTGCCCCCAGTCCTCTATAGGTCGTTCGTAGGGGAGAGAGAAATAATGAAGGAAAGAGCGTCAGTACTAAAACGTCACACCAAGTCCTATATGAGGTAGTGTGAGAGAGGAGTGGAGAGAAACATATTGGTGATAACTGAGGAATCAAAGCGGACTAAGAACCAAGTGTCCGCAGTGAAAAACGGTCATGTGCGGCATGGGTCTGTGTCGAGAATCCTGGTAAACGCGCTACGGGGAGCTAGTAACGGTGACGGTAACAATAAGATTTGATTGGGATAAAGGAGGGGTATGTATTTGTCCACAGAGCCTAGATTTAGGGTAAGCGCAAGATAGAGCGAGTTAAGTATCCAAAGACAGGGAGATAAAATATGTAGGTACCGCGTTCGATCCAATAAGTTCTAGGCGCTATTTATGGGCAACTCGATCGGGCAGGATGCAGCGCCCACTTGCACAGATGTCGTGCTCGCCGATGGTAGACCTTGAATGTGCATCGTCAGAAGGACCTCGACATTCACACCTTAATGACAGGCATCAGCATCACCGTACACTGAAATCCGTAACGGGGAAAGAAGCGCAATACATACCAGGTCTAACCCCGTTCGTGTACGTCCCTGAGTTTTTACATGCATTATACCAAGCCACCCAGGTAGGATCTGTATCGTTCGGGGCGACATAGGAAAAGTTGAGCGGAACTTGAATGATCGGAAATGAATGTGCAGGAAGCGTCACTTTTCCGAAATAGCCCGTGCCAATTTGGAAATTACTGGAGGGATACCATACTTGAGCATCAATATGGTTGAATGTGATGGGGATGATATTTGTAGTCGTGTCGACTTGGATATCAGCAAAGGCGGGGAAGGAAAAGTTTGCTGGGGAGCGCGAGAATGCCGTGGGAACTGACGAATTGAAGTGGCCTGTGGCAGCGACCAACGGGGAAGCGCTGTAGAATGAAATTGCTGGTACGCGGGGGATTGTAATAGCAAGTACAATAGCTACGCTGTCAATGCCAAACCACACGCAATAAGCTCCAAGCCGACACCAGAACGGAGAGACAAACTGACATAGCGCAGCAGGCAAAGATGGAGAAGACAAGGAACTTCTTCGTAAACCACTTGGTGCCGCAAAGCCCTATTTCTCCTCGGTTCCAAGCTCTCCATTTGGCGCGGCGCTCTTCGTTCTTGACTGCTCTTCTGCCTGACTTGGTCATTTGCTTCATCTCTGACCGATTCCACTCAGGTCCAAGACCAGGGACCGTGACAAGTTCAACCCCCGCAAGTGCACTATCAGTATCACCACGTTCCGCTTTGCTTGAAACTGCAGGCGTCGCAGGTGGTAGCTGTTGATAACTGGGTCCATATTATCATCATGAACAATTTGACGACAATGTAAATAGAGATCACTCACGCAGGTTCCTGTCGTTGTCCAATACCGAACGTAGTACTATATCTTGGACCTGTGTTATTAAAATCCGCAAAGACATCCCAGTTATCCCGTTGTCCTGCTTCTTCCTCCTCGTCGCGACCGCCCTTCAGTGGCTCTTGTCTGCCTGCGGCAAAGAAAGAAGACGCATTGTACCCCGCAGACTGTGTATTATGAAGCAAATCATGCGACGTCCGAGATTGACGGTCAGCGTAGAAGGAGGATTGGGACTCTGCGCGGGGCCGAGCTGCTCCTCGGGGGAGGTTGTTGCCCGGCGCTTGTGCGGATGTATCATTGAGGGCATCTATCGATCTACGTGCACCGTAGAAGGAAGAAACGGCAGACTTTCTGTCGTACTCCATTGAAAAACGGGAAAGGAGAGCTTCAACTGGGCGTCGCGACGGCGTTGGGTGGGAAGTTTGTCTTTGCGTGGGTTTCGGGCTCTGTCTTACACTTATTTCAAGGTTAGGGTTTACGTCGGGCTGAGACAGCTCCGAGCTTCTGCTATGACACTTGCTGGAATGTCATCGCGCAGTAATTATCTTCTCCATCTGTCATCAAACCGACAGATCACCAATGTCAATACTTCATCATGCTCACAGAAAAGCTGCTAGGGCCAGTACGGCCACGGCCTAGCTCCGGGTTACTGTACTATCACATGGCCCCTTTCGTGCTCCGTGGATCCAAGCTGTCTGTGACCTAGGCTGCCTATGCAAGCATCATCACGGCGGTGATCAAAGGCGTCTTCCTGGCGGAGGCGTTGCGAGACCGCAGCCCATTGTCGTATACTTATGTGGTATACATACGGCACATCTTGCTTCTTGTGCGTTCCCTCCCACTGGCGTAGGCCTGAAACGCCAGGTACTCAATTCGCATCAGTCCTTGACGTGCAAGGCCGAGACAAACGGATGGAGAGCAACCCCATGAAACCCTCCATACGTGGTCGGCGTTCGTTAAGCGTTGAGCCACAAAGGCCGTGGGGTGATGGTTGTCTAGAGAGGGTCGACCTTCATTGTGATTCACGTCAATGTACGGAACTAAGCATGACTCGATGCATAGGACGCGTCGGCTGTTCCAACAGCTATGCATAAGCGAACCAGTACTTCACTATGGTCAATGCTGATGGTGCCTTGCGGAAAGTGTTAATAGCCTCGTGACAGGGTCCATGCCATAGAGGTTCAGTGGATTACCGGAAGATCCTCGGAGAACTCTACATCCATTGTTTCGCTTTTCTTTTATGGCACATGGATCCCCGTGGTAGTATACACGCACTCCTTGCCATGTCCAGCGGGAGACAATTTAGCTAGCAAGGGCCACAAATTCGACTGACCCTTCACTTTGGTGTTGCCACGCCAATTGCGTGAGGTGCGCTGGAAAGTCAAAAACATTCCCATTTGTGCTGCACCGCGACTGCGGACCCGTCGTGGGTGGTCTGACTGTCTGGCAACGTCGATATGAGAATATCAAGGGCGATCCTTATCCTCCCTCAACGAAGCGGCAGACTTTCGTAAGTTACATGTTGTGGGCGTGTCGCTCCTTGTCCAATGGGGGCGATAAAGGCTCGAGTCCGAAATCGCGTGACCCAATTTGTAACCTTGATGTCACGTGACTTCCGATTCATCCACGTCCGACATCGTGACAGATCTTCTCTGCCTTTTACCAAGCTGTTTTCACGTACTCGTGCACTTACAAAAGCTCTCCGGGCTTCCTTGTTTCCAACGGCTTCTGCATCCATATTTTCCCTCAAGCAAGACAGTACCCAGTTTCAAACCGTGAACATTATGGCACCTCTCACAAATGGAACTGTGCCCAGAAGCACAAAGATGCATTCCAAAGTCGTACGTCTCTTCAGAATATGCGAGAACACAGTCTGGAAATTTTACGGTACTATACCCAGGTGATTATCGGTTCTGGTCCTGCCGGGCACACGGCTGCTGTCTATCTCGCTCGTGCCAATCTCAACCCTGTCCTCTTCGAGGGTTTCATGGCGAACGGTTTTGCAGCTGGTGGTCAACTCACCACGACGACTGAAAGTGCGTTCTCATTTACAGTTAACCTGACACTACTTATTCTCACACGCCGTCCCTGCATAGTCGAGAACTACCCTGGCTTTCCGAAAGGGATTATGGGGCCTGAGCTGATGGACAAGTTCCGTGAGCAGTCGATACGATTTGGAACGCAAGTAATCACGGAGACTGTATCCAAAATTGACTTGTCCGCACGTCCGTTCCGGTATTGGCGCGAAGGTCAAGAAGACGACGAGCCTGAGACAACGGATGCCGTTATCATCGCAACAGGTGCCAGTGCGAAACGCCTCGCACTCAAGGGTGAAGAAACGTACTGGCAAAGCGGAATCAGTGCCTGTGCCGTCTGCGACGGTGCCGTGCCAATATTCAGGTAAATTCTACCTACTTTGGAGGTGCTATGTAATACTTGGGTCCTTACATTACATGGCTAACAGGAATAAGCCACTCGCTGTTATAGGAGGTGGAGACTCTGCGGCAGAGGAAGCAACCTGTAAGTAGGAAACGTCGTGATTCAGTAACGTTCCATTTTGTTCCATTTCTCAGATCTGACAAAGTACGGCTCTCACGTCAATGTCCTCGTGCGCAGAGGGGAGCTCCGCGCCTCCAAAATCATGGCTAAACGTTTGATGAATAACCCCAAGATTGTACGTGTGATCTTGTTGCTGCATCTGGAGTCGTTCAACCCGTCCTTTCCCGGAATGTTAGACTATTCTTTGGAACACGGTCGCTACCGAGTGCCAGGGAGACGGCGATCTTCTCAACAATCTCCGCATCAAGAATGTGCTCACGGGCGAGGAAAAAGACCTTCCGGTTAACGGTCTCTTCTACGCAGTTGGGCACGAACCTGCGACGGCCCTTGTCCGTAATCAGTTGCACACAGACGAAGACGGTTATATCATTACCGTACCCGGAATGACACAAACTAGCGTCAAGGGTGTCTTCGCAGCAGGTGATGTGCAAGATAAGCGGTACAGACAAGCGATTACGAGTGCAGGAAGTGGTTGTATGGCGGCATTGGAGGTCGAAAGACTCCTTGCAGAGGAAGAAGAAGGGATCGAAACCGATTAACTTGATAGAAATGGATGTCTACATTATAGGATTGCCACCACCGTTTTGAGGTTCCCGGAGAACTGGTCCGTCATGTCCCGAGACCTGCCACACTCTGGATTCTCTTCGGCGACCGCTGTTCCCTAGATGTTGAATTTTAATGCCACACTTGGAGCCTGTTGTTTTACGGATCAGCCACTGTATTGCATTAGAAGAACCTTCTGCAGGTAAGTAGTACGCGGCGCAATTCGACAAATTGGCATATCTTCTGGACTGGACATTTTGCAGACAATGAGTTACATGGAAAAGTTTTCATTCCTGACGAGAAACACCGAGTAAACGCCATAGAGGCATAACGCGACAAGGATGTAAGGTAAACGTCCATCTACTGTGTGAGGCAGCCAAAGATACTAGCCGGGTGCCCCCCGCGGCATTCCTGCTTTTCGCGTTCCTGCCTCCTTTGCTCCTGCTTCTCTCGTTCCTGCGTTTCTCGGTCTTTCTTATCCCGTTCTTGTTGTTCAAGTTCAAGTTCCTTCCTCTCTTGTTCCCGTGACTCCCGTTCTGCAGCAAGCAAAGCCTCGGCTCGCTTTCTCCCTTCCTCCGCGAGTTCACGAGCCCCGCGCTCCTGTTCGTACAGCTGTGCTTTGTGCTCGGCATCTGCCTTCTGCTTCCTAAAGTCCCTTTTATACCGCCTATTTTCGTTCTCGAGTCGCGAGTTCTCCGCTGCAAAATTGGTGACCATTCGCTGGAAGTCACCACGAATCCGCTCTAACTTCTTTCGAGCCGTTCTAGCCTCTTCTTGGAGTACCTCCCTGGTCTCCTCGTCTTCCGCGAGTCTTGCGGCCTCTATTCCTAGGCACAGGTCATCCAACGCCGCCGCGTGACGATCTCCCTGTTCCTTCAATTCACGTATAATGTCTGCGCCAACGGTGGTGTTGGCGAGGTCTTTCTCTTGATTTACCATTTCGTCTTGAACAAGGAGTGTCGAGGGTTCCATACCGACCAAGCGGCGAAGGATTGCATGCGCTGATCCCGGTGAACCGTCATGGCGAACCATCCGTGCCCCTCTGTCGAGCGCGGGCTTGAAGAACTTGTCCTTGCTCGCAAGCTCACGTTCGCGCGCTTCCCCGTTGTCGGGGTCCACTTTCGACCACATATTAGTCACAAGAAGGACGTTCCGGAGACCAGCATCCCCACAAAGATTGCGGAAGATGTGAAAGTTCCTTCTGGACGGGCCGCCCATCTTGTTATCTGCGATACGGTGCATATAAATCACGCCAGCGAGCCTGGCTCCTTGACTATATCTGTGTGGGGGTATATCAAATATTCCGTGACTGGAAGCACCTGTATGCTTACGAGCTCGAGAGATAGTCTGTTATCGACTTGAGGACGTCTGCATCGCTACGGGTCGTATCGTCAAACCCAGGGGTATCAATCAGGGTGACGGTCCGTCCGTCGAGGAAAAAAGTGGATGTTTCTACGTCAACGGTGCAACTCTCGAGCGAATCACTGACGGCTAGATGCGATCCACTTGCGACGTTGATAAACTGACGATGCTTTTCGGCATCCTATTGGTTCGCTGGATGGAATTACTCACAGTTGATTTTCCGCTGCCAGTCGCTCCCATGACACTATGGACTGAAGCTGAGAGGGGGCGCGGTCGAAAAGCAAGGGCAGACGCACGCAACTCTCACCTCATCCTCACCACAAGCCATTAGCATTGGTTACAAGATAAGTTGAAGTCGTCAAAAAGGATGTGGCCTGCCTCTCAGGGATGGGTCACTAGGCGAAGGTTGGAAACAAGTCTTCAAGGAACACTTTTAACATTAATGATGGGTATACGCTGTGCCGTCCTGTGGAACGCGGGCATCGTTCCAGGTGGGGGAGGTGTTGCTTCCACCCTACTACGCCCTGATCGGCCTCGAGGCTATACACGAGGCTCTCGCATTGTTTTGAAATGCCAAATGGAGCACCGCGGTCTTGGGTGGCGTCACGGTTGTGTGGGAAGGTCAACTATCCTCGGACCTTCAGACTCGAGCGGCACCTAGTAGTGGAAGGCAGTTACCGGATAGTTGGTCACCATGAACCTCCCCGCCCGGGTGTGCGTAGTTCCGAAGATCTAGAACAGGTCTAGAACTAATGCTTTTTTTTCCGATTGGCGTGCTCAACCTCCACTCCCAGTGCACCATGCCTCTTGGATTGAGAGCGTGCTGCACCTGCTTCCTTCACCGCAGGCAGGCGATGAACGCCTTTTCCAATTTCCGGGTTACCCTATCGGAAAATAACAGTGGAAAGCCAGCTTAAGCATTGTCAGTTACGCCATATGGGTTTGGTAGCGAAAATTTTTTTGGCCTCTGCGTCGGACATAACAAGGTACTGCGGAAATGAAAGTACTCTATATTCTGGTCGCACGACCTATGAACTCCAACAAGAGGTTATAGACTCTCACTGCCAACCCTATCGAGTATTCGCCGGCAGAGAATGCCTGACGTGAATGCACTGACCTTGAAGCAAGGTGACAGGAAGAGGTAGCGCAAGGACTTGCACCAATTAGGACGGATACCTCATGACGGTCTGATTCGTGGAATCCACGTCATTCCATTACGCCAGGTGTTCTACACAAGGCGAACCACTAACCCTGACACGCCTGTTGTGAGCGACTCACCCCAAGTATCTTTGTCCAACGTTCACTTCTATCGTCGACGAGGACGCTACTGACTGAATCATGGATCAGATCTTTTCAGCAGCTTCACGATGTTTTTCTGCTTGTATAGGCTCGCGAAGACAAGGGGGTGTAAGGTTGAGGGACAGTGACGAGGAGTCCGCACCAGCGGCGGGTACAGTGATGCCAACCACGGTTCAGGGCGCTGGTTCAAAGCCAATTTATATTGCGTATGTGGCTCTTCATTATGCCCTTGTGCCACAATGTTTATGTGCCTCTCAGGGTCATGGGCCCAACCGGGAGTGGGAAAACGACTGTTCGTCAACCAACTGACCTGGCCGATGAGCTACGCGCTGATGATGTTTTAACAGTTCGTCAATCTGATGTCAAACTCGTCTCTTGGCGTTGGGCGAGGGCTGGAGAGTTGCACTTCGGAAGTACAAACATCGAATAAGTTTAGCGTCGACGGAAAAGAAGTGGTTTTGGTGGATACGCCAGGCTTTGGTGATACTACCCTGGCCGACAGTGACATATGGAAGATTATCGCTGCGTCCTTCGTCACCAGGTATGTGTTCAAATACTCGATTGCTCCAGAGCTGACGACACCGCATCCTCAGCTACAGGGCGGGCATACATTTCACAGGTGTCATTTATATGCAGAGAATTTCTGATGTGAAAGTATCTGGATCGATCCGGCAGAGTTTTAGAATGTTCCAAGAACTCTGCGGCGAAGAAACATACCCTAATGTCCTCCTCGTCACTGGTATGTGGGACACGGTCGCTCCGGAAGTTGGTGATTCCCGATATCGGGAACTCGCAACCAAGGACATTTTCTTCAAACCGGTCATCGAGAAAGGCGCCAAGATGACGCGCCATAACAACACGCGCGAATCCGCGCTCGAGGTCGTCCGAAGCCTCATCGATAAACGTCCTGTGGTTCTTCGAATTCAACGGGAGTTGGGAGGTGGTGCGGATATTACGCAAGCGTCCGTGTACAAGCAGATACGCGAGATGATGTCGGAACTAGTGGCTCAGCGTCAGAAGAAGCTGGACACTCTAATGGAGGAGCTGGCAGAGGCTGAGCGGGACGGGGACGAGGAGACGCAAGAGGAACTCCAGGATGAAGTCCGAGCCGCTAGGGCGGAGTTACAAGAGGCTCAGGACAAGACATCGAAACTTGCGAGCGAGTATCAAGCAGAGTTGCGCAGGATTGAGGAAGTGCTACGCAGGCGCAGAAGCGGGAGTGGTATGTACGTGTGATGCAATTTACTACGTACAAGACTTGAATGCTGGCTTGCTTGAACCACTGGGTTGCCAGTGAACGGAGGCCCGGTAGCTATCATAGATTGTAGCAGATATGCACCAAGTACGAACGAGGGAGGTTCTCGGTGACGCAGTGAGAGACGGAGTTTTCCGGACGACTGGCTAGAAGCTGATGGCCACGGTGTAGTTTGTTCACTGAAACGTTGCTTGATCGCATGAACAACGTCGACAGTCGCAATTCAATTCTACATGATTTCAATATAGCGCGGCATACGAAACAAAATTACCTGGTTTCTGGCTCAGAGAATTGTTTACATCATCGCTATGTAGTGTATGGGAATCGCGTTCACACCGGCCGGGTATGACTTGCTCCTTTGCAGCCAAGTATGCATTAGCGCCGCTCGACAGCGCAGGCGTTATAGTCTTGCCACGGTGCCACGAGACTGGCAGCAGGAACCCATTAACCACTGCACCTCATCCGACAACTCGGAGGATTTGAGGCGATGATTGATTCATTTCGACATTTAAAACAGCACGGATTCCGCGTGTCCCTCCTAACTTCCGATTGGGCAATGTGTGGGAGGTCGAGACAGTGCTCGCCTACGAATCACGGTGATATAAAGAGACTTGTGTTCGTTCTCCCGGCATTCCACTGAGCCGTCCCAGCCTTTGTGCCGCCCTCCTAATCTCCTGACGACACAGAAAAACCATGTTTTTGCACGAGAAAACCGTGGCGGTCGTGTACGCCGGTCTCTAACTACTTGGTTGACAGCATCCTGATTTTGTATCCACTGGCAGCGTCATAGGAGTCAACGGAAGCGGGAAAACAGCCGTGCGTCGTTTCTCCCTGAAGGAGAGTCTGATGGCTGACCAAGAACCCTTTATTACCAGTTCATTAATGTAGCTAGCGGATCAAACACGCCTGTCAGCAAGCCGTTGGGGAGCCGCACCCCCGAATTGAAATCGTCAACATTGTCCCTCGACGGGCGGACCATCACATTAATCGACACTCCGGGATTCGGCGAGCCGACCCCAAGCGTATTAGAGGTTCTCAAGTTGATCAGTGATCATTTTTCCGAATTGTAAGCACGCATTGCCCATGACACCGTCGCGTTGAACCCAACTTGCAGCATGTACAGACAAGGGATTAAGCTGGGTGGTGTGATTTTCATGCATTGTCTCACAGAGGACCGTATGCGCAATCGATCGAGGCATAATTTTCACACCTTCAGCAAATTCTGTGGTGATGAAAGTCTTCGAGACGTCATTATTGTGACTAACAAGGAGTCTGCTGACAAAGCTTCATTCTTCGAGCTCGTGGATGATGAGGGCACCCGGGTACTCTGCTACGATGGTTCGCAGTCATCTGCGCATGGGATCCTTCGTCGTTTTCTTCGTCTGGAGGACATGGTTCCTCCCGCGTGTGGCAACTTGTCTTGCCAACAAGCGGGTTCTAGCGACACCACCACTCGGGCGGAGGCGGCATGCGAACTTACGGGCCAGATTGAACATTGCACAAAGACATTGATTCCGAGTCACTCTCAAAACATCGATGCGGAGATGCTCTCTGAACCCAATAATTCGCTAGAGAAGAAGGAGTACATTCGACACGACCTCGAGCAGACGGTCACGAATATCACTACAGAAAATTCACGATTGCAAGGTGAAAATCGTCGGTATAAAAACGATTTTGTTGCGCAGAGGGCGGAAGCTGAACTCAGAATACGGTTGCTTGGAGAGGAGCGCAGGGCTCGGGAAGTCGCGGAGGCTGGTCGAGAGCGAGCAGAAGCACAACTGGCCGAAGAACGTGCCTTGTGGGAACGCCAGAAGATGGAAAGGGAGAGTCATGGGGAACTTGCGAGATTGAGCTACGAGCAGCTTTTTGCGGGCGGCGCCCTAGTCCTCCTCGTCCTCTGTGTATCTCGATTCGCGTTTCACCCCTTGTCGTAATTATGATCATTTGCATGTAGGTATTTATTTATTGTAATTTATCCACATCTACTGGTATTAATTTAAACATGTGCCTGCCACATCGGTGATGCCAACTGAGAGCTCGCGTTATGGTACAAGCATTATTGTTACCTTCCAATTCGTGGTTCTGGGCTACGGTTCTAGATCTTGAAAGCGGGCTGCGGTACAGAATTCTCGTGTTCCTCCTAAATGCCGGTCAAACGGACTTGGCTATCAGCCTCGAAAGTAATATACACAACAAACTAAAGCTAGGACGTGGCCATCGTACAGAGGACAATCACTCAGAACTGCATTCCTTAGTTGTCGAAAACCCCTGCACCTACTCTGCATGATACGCTTCCCTGAGCCGTTTATGCACATATTCCCCAGCGGTAATGGAGCTATACTTTGCAGGTCTGTCTGCGGACACACAACTCGGAATGGGCTGCAAAACACACACGATGACCATTCATCGCCTTTTCGCTATATAAAGCCACGCACCTCGATATTCACATGGTAATCAGCGCCGAAGAACAGGGGAAGGGAATACCGTTCCTTTCCGCTTTTATTTATCGCTCTGTGAACAGTTGACTTGAAGACGTCATCTATCTCGGACAAGACAGCTTAATATACTTCACCGGACAAGACAAGTAGGCAGTACTCACTTGTCCACAATGCAAGTTGATCGCCAATACTAGAACGAAAATTAGAACACCAAGACAAGGTCCTAAAGCAACTTGCTGACTTGATGACCAACGTATCCCTGATGGGGGGTGCATCGATCCACCGATTCTCCGAGTTCATGACCTGAAGCGCTTGGATTTCGGGTTGCTGCCAGAGTATGGTGAAGCACTGCAGCGCAAGACTTCAGTCAGCTCCTTTGATGATGTAGCATTTACTTCAGACCTCGAAGCTACGGAAGAAATAAGTAAGAGTGCGAGACTGAGTTAAGGAGTACTAAGCACTCGGTGTGGGCTCCGATACCGGGGGTATCGTCGTCTATTTCAGGATGTCCACTCTGTGTCGGGTAATGATTCGCCCTCATAATCGCGGCGGAATTCTGTGTCTGGAAACATTTTACATACTCGAACATGTGTAGGTGCACGAAGTGCGCCTACCTTATCATTGAAATATGTCTCAGGTAGGCCGAGAGCTAGCGCGAAGAGGGGGAACAAAACCTTGCCGACATTCAGCCCTGCATGACTGGAAGGAAATCCGAAAATATGAGCCTAATCATAATTGGATTAAATTGACGCACTAGTATTCGAGGCAGGCTTCTCTAAATCCTGGACAGTCGTCCGTGGGCCATACATTAGCGCCCGCCATCGCACCATCGTCTTGCCTCTTCTGGTCGTGAGATTTTGCTTCAATCTCTTCCCATCCTATTTCAAATGCTTCATGGAAATCTCCTTGCTTGCTATTAGCTGGATCGAGGTTAGAATCGAGGAGTGGACTGTATCCTTTGAAATTAGCAACGGTCCTGTGGTGTAACTTCATGATAAACATCTCAGAATCGGCTAGCCGTGCAAGTGTGCTATAAAAGCTATACCTTCAGTTTTGTTTCCACAGGAAGGCCAAAGTATGTCTCCAGCGCAGTGAGAACGTTATTAAAATACGACTGGGGAATCCCATGGTTTCGTACTCGGGAACGTATATTGAGGAGGTTCTGTCTCTAATAAAAACAAGAGCTCACTGTAGAAAAACCCGACACGCATGCATGCATCTCTGATCTCATATGCTGTGGCCGATCTTCCTTCTGGCGTACCGCATTTGCTTAGGTCGCTGTAACCGAGTCGGTCAATTGGTGTGCTTGCGGAATGGCCCAAGACCAGCTGTCCGTCAGACTCACATGATCGGGATGCTGGTGAACGCGCCATCCACGCTGGCTGCAGTCTCTGCCAAAGACATGGTGTTGGCACGAAGAGCGCCTACCACGGTCTGACTCGAGAGGATTGGGCGTATCAAGCTGGTCAAATTCGTGTTACTGAGCGAGTGTTACATAACCATGCGAACCAGTTCAAGTTGCCACACTGATTGGCCAAGCTTTCAACTTGAAGTATCGTCGCGCTTCGGGAGTTCCACTCTGGCCGGTACGATGCAAATACATAAGTAGGGATTTCTTTGAGAGCCATGAGACCCAAAATGGCCACTAGCGTGGCTGTCCCCGCTCCCTCGCCCCTTCATTCCGAACGACTCGGAGCAGCCACTCCTGAGAATGTCTTGATTCATGTGACTATCCTGCAAACTATGTATTTCCTCCATATGGCTTTAGCGGCCAGCTACAGACGGTCAAGGCACGTCACATAGCAGTTAAAGAGACATCTCGTGGCGCCGTCTTTAATCGCACCCGCGCTTTAAAGATGAAGTGGCAACATATTGAACTTTTTCAAAGTAGCGAGCTGCTGAAGGCAGTATGGGTACGTGATTACTTACTTTTATTGACATGGATAGCACAGACGTCCGACCACGAATTTAACAAAGAGTCGCGCAGAGCGCATCTTCCAAATACCCCTGGTCTCAATGATGTCGTACATTCACACTCGAGTCTTCTATCTGCAGTAACTTGTCATGCTCAGCTTGCGGCGTGCTTATTCCCGCTCTTTCTCCTCGCCACTTTTTTCCGTGCACTCACGTACAGCAGTGCGTTGCCTTCTATCTACTAAAGATAGTCTAACTGACACGTGTACTTGGGGCGATACCGAAGTCCCCTTTCGACTCGAGGCATCGCAAAAGTCACAAAAGATCGTTTGTGGGTTACGACAGTTCTTTGAATCACTCCCATTCAATCATAGTTAGTTGGGGTGTTTGGATTGAATCCAGTAAGAGAACTGTCCCGTAGTCGCAGTCGCCGGAGGCAATGTGGCGCATACCTTCTTTGATCTTCTATGCCTGATTCTTCCGAGCTCACGCGGTACCGTACTATCCATGCTATGGTAACGTGGTGACGTGCTAACCGAAAAGGTATCCATGCAGAAATGCACATTACGGTACCCGCTGCAGGCATTTCAACGATCTTTCAGTTTCCGTATATTCGTGGAGACAAGTGGTCTCACGTTCTGAAGCTAGCCAATCTACATTTAATAATTTGGGGGGTCACAAGTGTGCCTATTAATGTTGCCCGGAAAGATCACGAAAGCGAGGTAGAAAGCAAAATTACAACCGAAGACCAAGAAAAAAACACGAGTGGAAAAATGAGAAAACGGATTGCCTGCGCGTTTTGCCACCGACGGTATAAGAATTGCAAGGGTTCCTGACCAGTCTACCAGGGAGTGGAAAGTTCGGGACAGAAAGGCCAGCGATGCAGGAGGATGGATCAGTTTTAGATTTAGGAATTGTAGCTCAAGCCTCTCGCGAACGATGGTGGATGTGAAATAACCACTTCGCCCTCGATGGCGTTGTTCCCATTTCCCATTGAAACATAGGACGTGTTGGCGCGTCGAGCCTGGGGAGGAGGGAGGGTGGCCGAAGAACGCCATCTGCCCTCCCATGCGCGAAGCGCTGCTACAAAACCAGGATTGGGATTGATGCAGGGTCTATGGCGTTTGACGAGTGCATGAGCCTGATCGTATGACATTCCGAGGTTATGGATGAGGTAAGCAATGACGATGGCAGGTGATCGGGAGATACCCTATCCGGACCGCACGCGTCAGTAGGCGTCTTGTCCTAGTCATTATGACACGCACCTGCTGGCAATGAACAAGAACATTCCCGCCACTTGAGATGGCGTTGGCGATGTATTGGCAAGCACCCTCGAGATGAGGTTTCAGGTCCGCGGATGGCTTGTCGTGAATATCTATTCGGAGACATCGGAAGCCATCCTTCTCAGATATCGGAATCCATGGTACGTCAAGAACCTGTACAAGATGTGTGATGTGATGGCTTCTGAGTAGCTCGCGGTCCATGGTGGCGGACATGGACCCGAGAAAAAGACGTCCGGACGGCGTGTTCGACGACATTTGATTAACAGAATGGATGGTTGGGGATGAATGGGGATAGCGAGGTGGAAGAATTTGGTGCATTGGGGTGCACATGGCCTCCATGACCTCCTGTGCCATACCCTCGAAGCGAATCATCTGATGACGGCGTAGACGGTGTCAAAGGTCGATACTGAATGGCTGAACTTTATGGCATAAGAATCACTTGTATGAACGAAGTTGGATGAGAAGTGCGGAACAGGAGGTTTACTGTGGATATAAGAGGTGGAGCGTGGTGTCACGAGAGACATTTCAGTGAGATTTGGGTCCCCGTTCAAATAGTCGATCATGGTCAGTGTGGAGTGCTCCGCTTCCTATTTTGGGAAGACGGACCTGGATATTGGGGCTGTGTCACCCGGCACTCTAGACCTTCAAAGAACTCGACTGACTCTAGCCATTCTGATCACTTTCCCCTGAAATTGATAACTACGCCCGAAATCCTCCCAAACAGGAACATCGGCCGATATACAAGCCCCGATTATATCGCATCTCACTGGCAGATTTTCGTCCCTTGAGTCTAATGAATGTACGAGAACCCGGACCCGGCTCCGTATGCGGTGTGGTTTGTTCAAGCCGGTGATCGTGAAACAGGGCTTCAATGAGAAGCACTGGAAAGTGGCAATAACACGTATTACACACATACAAGGCACTAGCAAGACCATTCTTTCCAAGATACCAATCTTGTATCATCGACATCGTGACGAGTGCGAATAGCATAATCTCACATCTGTTACGCGCTGTCATCAGGTTCCCACCACTTCAACATTTTTAGGCCTCGTTGACAGCCTCGTGTTGAGACTAAATCCATTTGAATCACTCTCAAATTCCCCTCTTCTCTCTCATCGATGGCGCTACCATTCTCGTCGCGAAGCCATCCGCTTATTGTTATTGTATCTCTCAGAGGACACGTGGACTTGAGGAAATGTCGAGGTCGTATTTCGAAAACCCCCCGCTTGTTGGTGTCCATAAACTCTAAAATAGACGTCATGGGCCTAGACACTACGGCGTCAATATTTCTTGTCGTCTTTGTGGCAATGAAACACGAACGAAGTGTTTCCACAAGTCCAGCACAATGCTTGTCACCTGACTGTCCCATTGTCAGGGTGGCCACGTTCCCGGCGTCTTCCGCGCCCACGGAGATGAACTCCGAATAGAAGGTCAGCGTGATGGGACTGAGAACTACCTTCCTGTCCGTCTCTGCTGCCTGCGGATCAGGGAAAATTTGGAAAGTGAGTTCTGGGCAGTTTCGTACATTAAACTAGTCATTAATCTGTACAAGGCCAGGACACATTGATCTCATTGCATCATATCAAGTAGGACTGCCCTGCAGCACAACCTGACACTCACCTCATAGTTAAGGGCGACTCAGCCATCCGTCTCTCTGCCACACCGTTGCAGACTAATGACTCCGTGCCTGCTGAGGGCAAATCAGGCGTTTGTTTCGAGTCTTTGAAATGTCTTCATGTTTAGAGTGTCAATGATGACGGCCCCTGACGCAAGGCATCACATCCCGCTGATCGGTCCTACTTAGAGCACTGTCTTTTTGCATCATGATATCGTCACAACGTCGATACCAACGCGTAAAGTAACTCGACATCCTAAGCATACCAGGGCGATCGAGGCCCCTGACCACATGACATACATAGCTGCGCTGTGGCCTGCGTGTAAACCAGATTGACATTCCGTCATTTGCGTTGCGCGGTGACGCTGTGTTCACCCGCAGTCAGCCAGGCACTGATCGTTATCAAAGGAAAGGAGATCCTGCCTCTATTATTCTCTCCCCGGAAACGAGAAATGGATAAAGCCACGCTCGGAACGTGGGCGTACACCGGTTAAAGAGCATCCCGAAGGGTGAACCGTGCGATCGCAGCGGTACATGCCGTACTACCTGCCATCAACCAATGGCAAGCAGTGCAGGAGCCTATAGCCTCAGTAGCTAACCAGATATACAGTAAATAAACAAGTCGATATTAATGTTATCGTTTAAATGGTTAGAAGTAGTACATATGTACGCACTCGCGTCTGTGCACGTGCATAGGATCATGAACATGCGTGCCGCCCGGGGTCCCGAGGCTCTTGGCAGGAGTCCCATCGAGATAGAGGATGCGCAATGATGCGACGAAGCGAGCCGACGAATTCCAGCCAAGCACTGGCAGTAGCCACCGATTTGTTCCTGACGCGCAAGGCAACGAATACTCAATAGCAGGATGTGCGTGGAAATGAAATATCTTTAACTGCGGAAGAGCTCCACTCCCAACTTGTTTGCTCCATTAGCAACCGCCGTAGCAATAGACTTATCTTAGACTGTCAGACACTAAGATCACAAACGAGTGGAAGAGACGGAATTCACAACCATGAAATAAGAGATCAGATCATGAAGATTGCAGAACACTAGTCGTGAAGGGTATGAACTCTGGATAAGGGGGAAAATGAAGGGGACAGGGAGCGAGGGGAAACAAATATCGCGTTTCGAGCAATTGGATGAACGGTCGTCCTAACTGCGTAGTCTACAAAACCACACAGTGACCTTTCTTCCTATTTCGACTGAGAAGCGCAGCTCGAGTGGCATACTGGAAGACTTCGCGAACACCCTCTCCCGTCCGTGCTGAACACTCAAGGTAGTGCTTAGCTCCAATCTTGTTGGCCACAGCCATACCCTGCCGCAGACGTTTTGAATAGGGATACTGACATGAATTTGCGGCCACTTACCTCCTCAGGGGTGACAGGACGTTGGCTTGTCTTCCGGAGCTCCTCGATTACCCTAGGGTCACGTCGCAAGTCCTTCTTGCAACCAACGAGGATGATAGGCAAACCAGCGCAGAAGTGCATCACCTCGGAGATCCACTGAAATAAGGGGAAACCTTTAAAACGACTCAAAAGGAGGCTGGATATGACAGACCTTCTCCTGTACGTTGTCCAACGAATCCGGCGAGTCAACAGCGAAACAGATTAGAATGACATGGGAGTCGGGGTAGCTGAGAGGCCGAAGCCGATCATAATCTTCTTGACCGGCAGTATCCCATAGCGCCAGTTCGACGTGCTTGCCGTCAACTTCGACATCCGCCACATAGTTCTCGAAGACGGTGGGTACGTAGACCTAGGAAAAATACAAACAGTGAAATTGCAAGTCGGAAAGGAGACAAGGAAGAAATACCTCGGGAAATGTTCCTTTAGAGAAAACTATCAACAAACAGGTCTGGTGCGCAAGTTAGAACGGATGCCAGTGACAGATGGGGACACAGGGACCTTGCCACAAGCACCGTCACCGACAATAACAAGCTTCCTCCTGATTTCAGACATTATGAGAACGTGGAAAGTGAGACGTTGTTCGTAGGGCGGGCGCTGTTTGAGGTGATGGTGTTGAGCGAAACGAGAAGTCGCACGATGGATACAAGGCGGCCTTTTAATCGCTCTTTGAATTTGTCACGCATCGGGCAATCGGTGCCACACCTGTGCCGCCATGCCGTACAGCCTTCGCGCTATAGACAGCCAACTTAGTTACACCACAAGCGCCTTATATGTACGGGCGTGGTTCACCCAGGACAAGACCTCCACAGCTTTCATACTCACCCTCAGCCCCGTAGCTGCCCATTTTACATATCTGTATTTCGTCCACGTGCCATGTTCCGAAGTCCACCTTGGCGGGCCCCCGCAAGCCGCCAGACTCTGTTGGAGGATCCAAGAGAATCGCCTGTGTGGCGGGCGACGCAAGCAAGCTCGAGTATGAAAAAGGCTGCCGCGGTCCCCTCGCTCTAGGTCGGCGATAGGCGGTATTCAGGACTGTACAGTGCAGCTGATGCGGAGCGCTCTCATCCGAAGTAAAGAACGAAGTAGATCATTGGACGAACCTTGAGAGGCCGACGATCGTTAATGAATCCTGCCTCGATAAATGTCCTATTCACCATCTCTGCCGAGTCACGTCAGCAAAACAAATACAATTCTAACGGCACACAATTCACCTCCAACTGCCCATAGCCGTCGAGTGTCCTCGTTCTCGCGTGTGGGCCCAACCCAGAGGACATGTGCCTTCTCTGAATCCCCGCCATCTGGTGGCATGATATCCATCATTTGCAGAGGAACTTTGAGATCAGCGCCACACAGCAACTTTGAGATTTGTGGTCCGAGTGAGGTCAGGAGTGAAAGCGCTTCAGGGAGAGTCTTTTCGGTGCTGCTCGTTTGATTACTGTCAACAGCGACGGTAGAATCCTCGGCGAGTGACATGACGCCTAGTGTCAGGTGTAGCCGACGCGGAGGAACGACGATTGTCCGATCCATTCCGGGCGGCGTTGGGGTTGTGCCTAGCAAAGCACTCGTAAACGAAGACATGGATTTTTGAAGTGATACATGATGACCCTGAGTGCGGTCAGCGAGGTGACAGTGGCGAGGACCTGAAACTAACGATGGGGAGCGATATGACTTTCAAAGAGTGTTTGGTTGATGAGCAAGAAATCGCGGTTGCCAACAAAAGTGGTACTTGCAGTGAGTGAGCGGGAGCCTTTTGGCCATTTCGTCTCTACTGTTAGCGTTTGAACGCCGCGTTCTGGGCGGTCGTTTGGCCATGGAAGAAACTCGGTTCATCTGACTCGAGCCTCAAAGACACCGCACCCTTTGCCAGTCTATCTGCGGCCCTGAGTTTTGCCTTTAAAGCTGGGCCCTGGCACGCACCGCAACACGTTGTGGCAGATAAGAGCTGGTGATGGGGCTTTTGGCCGTCCCGGATCAGACTCATCAGAGTGGCTGTATGTGGCTCGATCACGGTTCTGACAACTCAAAAAGTCCCAGACATTTGAACGAGCGTAAAAAAACCCAATGGTAATGGATTCAGGGAAAGCCGAGTATGTACTGAATGTCCGGGATAATGACAACCAGGTCAAGGGCACTCGCGTATTTGGGCACGCAACGTAGCGAATAACGTCAACCTCCCACAAGGCAATGCACTCCTGGAAAACGACAAGCGCTCAAACCGTGTTCCTTGCTGTGGTTAGTGTCTTGCCTCCTTTCTGTCACTGCTTGGCTTGCTCCTGTCATCCCCCCATTCTCTTCTCGGAGTCACACTCATTTACAGCCTATCGTTCTTTACCCTCTTCCCTGACTTCTTATCCATTAACCTGGTCGATGGGCGGGTCTGCCGTCCAGAACGTTGCCTGAATCTCACACAGTGCGACTACACCGTTCACTTTCCTGACTCGCGTGCCAGCCCTACTCGACTCCTACCAGAGTTTCTCCCCTCCTTCCCTGCCAAAGCCTGACATTGCAATGGCAGTCCTTTTTGACGGCCGATACAAAGGGAAAAACAAGGAACGAGCATCATCAACGGAAGGGAATGGGGGTAATTTTGGGGCCTTGCTAAGCCTGGACATGGTTTCGACGAATTCCTACGCCGTGTACGTCCGAGTCCAAGCCCAATCTCTTCACGACATGGATTATTAGCTTTGCCCACATATCATCCATGGTCGTATGCCTTGTCCGCTCTTCTTCCCTCCCTTTGAAAATGACGCATGGCGCTCACTCCAGCGTTGATTTACAGAGCGTACACCGTTCCAGTGCAAGTGGGATCTTCTCAACAGAACCTTTCTTTGCAAGTCGATACAGGTTCTTCTGATCTCGTGAGATGTGACTTTTCTATCCTCAAATTCTTCCTGAACCTAATTCCCTAGTGGATTGCGTCCAAATCATGCTCATCAGCCTCATGCTCGGCAACGACTGGGCGTTTATATGATCCAAGTTCCTCGAAATCGACGGGCGCCACTCTAACGATGCAATACCTTTCTGGCGCCATCAGCGGACCCATCGTATGGGACCAAGTACAGATCGGAGGCTACATCATACCAAATCAAGCACTAGGTCAGCCGGTTTTTAGCATTTCCTCCTGCTATCCCATTCATGCGTAAGGTAGCCGCAGCGACGTCCGTCAATAATGAACCGTTATCATATAATTTTGATGGGGTCCTCGGTCTCGCACTCCCTTACAACTCCTTGATTCAGCAAACCATACCTGCAACCATGGGGGATGCTCCAGATGGCGCCGCCGTTTCCTCGAATCTCTTCTCCCTCACACCGTCTACCGTTGCACCTTCTCAACCTTTCTTCTCGCTCACTCTTTCACGTCCCGGATTCAGCCAAACGCCCTCTCTTCTTGGCATTGGTCGCCACCCTCCTGGAATCGTCACGGATCCGTCACAGATTCATTATTCAACCCTTGTCAGTGAGAGTGTCGGTCCGCTTTTCTGGAAGACTACCGTCCGTGCAATTACAGTCTATGTCAATGGTAAAGCGCACCCTGTTGCATTGCAGTCACTATCCGGTGCTCCCGAACCAACTGCGCTCCTGGATTCAGGCATGCCTTTGATAATTACAACACCTTCGCTTGCCAATGGGATTTATGGAGCGTTGGGTGTCAGCCCTGCTTCTGACGGAAACTGTGCGACATTCCATTGTGTGACTGAATAAACCCTCACAATCGTTTGTAGATTATGTCCCATGTGCCACCCCGCTCAACATGACCATCACCTTGGATGGTCAAGATGAACTCCCACTCCACCCTCTTGACCTAACTACAGAACCATCTGGTCAATCAAGCTCGCAGTACTGCACAGGTCTCATACAGACCGATCCTTCGAAGCTTACGGCATCTTCCGGCATAGGTGATATGGTCCTCGGGGTTCCCTTCATGCGGAATGTTTACACTGTCATGGCCTTTGAGCAACCGGATACCCACGGAAATTTCAACAATTCTGTCCCGCTTGGAATACAACCGAAGCTTGGCTTACTTGGTCTGACAAACTCCACTCAAGCCATGGCGGAGTTCGATCAAATTCGTGTTCTAAACCAGCCCTTGGGCGGAGGATCTTCTCAGCACGGCTCAAGTTCCCAGAGTGGCGGGTTCTCAGTCGGTGTCAAAATTCTTGTCGGCCTGGTTAGCTTCTTTGCGCTATGTTTAGCGCTTTTCGCATTACGGTGCCTTGTTGCACGCAAGCGATTGCGGAACCGTTCTCCTGTTGAGAAAGGGGGGGAAGGATTAGATCAAGAGATGCAGTACGGAGCATACCGAAGGACACGAACCAGGTCGAGCACCGACCAAAATACGCTCGTGTGCAATTCTTCCCCACGCAAGCGCAACTTCTCGCCAGATGGCATCGATTCCGAATTTGGTGTGCGGAAGTCGAAGCTGTCTGACCCACCCGCCGAATTGGAATTATGTGATCCTTGGGATCCCCATGCTGGCACCTGGCGCGACACCATCATCGGGACCGAGGCGGGGGAAGCGACGTCGCTTCGTTCGTCCTATTTCCCGCCACCTGACCCCGTCGAGCTCGACCATGACTCTCCGGCTGGGTCACCTGAGCTCAAGTCGGCGTTGTTGACGGCGCATGACAGGACGGACTCCCACGCCAGTGACCTAGCCGAGTTTGGGATGCATTCGGTGGGGATGGCGGGCATAGGGACAGCAGCGCGGGGGAGTCTCATCGATCCAGATTTCCAACTCAGTCGGCCGAGTTGGGACAGTTATGCGCCCTTGCGACAGACCCCTCCCTCTCTTCGGTCCTCGCACGCGTTTACATCACCGCGCGAGTCCGTCAGCGTTCCGTATGCGGACCAGACGTTTTAGAAAAGTCTACATGTTGTTGCACTTCCCACGTACATGTTACTATTTGCTATCCTTTGGGTCATCTGTTGGATTCCTTGTTTTATGCACGGACCTCTTCGCGCACATACTTCATACCTCTGTAATCCTACATGTCTTTAACTAGTTGCAATATTACTCGCGCGTGGTATTTATCCCGCACGTGGGAGATGGTGCATTGATAAACTATCATGTGTAACCTTTCCCTTCGGCGTCACATCTCTTATGTTACATAGTAGTAAGTTACTGTGCTCTGCTAGTGGATCCTGTACATTTGCACGATCACCTCGCTCGCTGGTGCATCTGTGCCTTTCCTGATAGAATAATGGATCTCGACATCGAGCTCCCTCGAATTCTCTTCGCTCTTTTTGCAATAAAATGTTCCAGAAACGATGGTACCTGCGCGAGGAAAGGGGCTTCAGCCAAGGAGAAAGGCACAAGATAGAATACCCACCCTCCTCTGCGACAATAGGATCTTTGAGCAGGAGGAGCGTCTGCATCCAGTGGGTCGGCTGGCTCATTGGACCTGTGCTGAAACTGATGACTCGCTTTTCTTCGCGCTCTTTGAGACCCGGGCCTATGCTAGCCCTGCGCTTGGGCGGTGGTTTGCCTGCGATCGGCCATACCTCTGCCAGGGTCACGTCACCTTCTTTGATAAGCCTCACAGGTATATCTGGGGCGAGACGTTCTCCTGTGGTAGTAAAGAAGGTGTCGAAGTAGAGGACTAGTGCATGGATTTTTGTACGCATGGGCGACGTTGAAGTGAGTGAAAATGGAGACGTAAATTCGAGTTGGCGGGACGTTATGGTTTGAATGTGGAGATCCTGATAAATGGGTTCCTAATGCGAGAAGAGGGGAACGAGGGGAACCTTACATAGAGTAGATATGGTTCGCTGACGACCGATTCCGGGCTAACAACGTCGAGGATGGCATTCTCGTAGACGCCCTGCGCCATTTCAGAAAGATCGAAACCTAAAAGGGGTCGCTGTTCTGTCCGCGAACGTGAAGGACCAAGAAAAGACATGCCATATATGTCGTTCCAAAATTCCACCCTGTCTTTCACTATCTCGTTCCCCTCGCAGAGTGCCAACATCATTCTGCATTGACTTGGGGCCATGATGCCTCCGTTTGGGCGGAGGAATCTGTCTCGTGCACGCAGTACAGAATCAAGCATCGATTCATAGAGTAGTGCATAGCCCATCCATTCGGATATGATGATGTCGACATGGTCAACGCCATCAGGTAGATTGATTTCTTCTACCTTGCCGTGTATCACGCTAGAGATGATAAAAATGACCTGATAACAGTGGCTGGAGTCATGGAAACATACGTGATAATGTTCTGCAACCCATTTTCATGGACAATTTTCTCAGCGCTTTCAGCGATGCAGCTGGCATCGACAGCATAGACATGTTTCGCGCCAGATTTCGCTGCAAACAAGGAAAGGACGCCAGTCCCACACCCAACGTCAAGAACTATGGCATCGCGGAACAAAATAGGATTTGTAAGGATAAAGGAGGCGTAGGAGGATGTCCGGACTTTGTCCTGTATCATCAGAGCATGAATATCTGGATACGAAGTGAGTGGTAGGGGATCATGTTTCGACGACCCTTGCATACCGTTGTATTCATAACTCACGAAATAATGTGTGTCGTCGTCTCGGGGGGTCCTATCGATAGAAGGACCAGGGTCGTTGATGATCTCAGTGATACTAGACAAGTGCAACTTTTCAGTGATGAGTCGTCGGTAATCAGACAGGTCGTTTTGTGCATGAGATAGTTTCTTTTCGAGAATTTGAATGCGTCTGAGGGCACTGGGGAGATCTGAAGGCGGGTCGGAACCATCGGCGGAGGACCCAGCTTCAAGTTCGTCGTTGTCGGACCAGTCATCGTCAAGATTGAGCTCTATGAAGGAATGCTACAGGAATAATGACAATTATCAGACAATGACCTACGGAGGAGAGGGTCATCTTCGATGACGGGAATAAGGTAGTCGTCGGAGGTGAAGAAGGATTCGTTCCCTGTTAGCTTGCCAACATCAGCAGGGGACAATTTCTATGGCAGCACGACATGGTCATCTAAGTGCGAGGCGCAGTATCAGACGTGATCTCACATGTTTTCGGATGAAGTTGATCAATCGAATCTGATGGTGAAGGTCTAGCTCTATCGTCGCAAAGCCGATTCAAACCTGGATTCCACTAGCAGCTGGCAAAAAAGACGCACTCCATTGTTTGCTCGTGGCTTCCAGATCAAATCCATGTGTGGCTTTATCGTACGTCAATGACTCTGTTGCTGTGGCGAACGTTTTGTCCTCGAAGAGCGATCGACAAGGTTGGAGTTGTCCTTGATCCGAAATCCAATCCTCAAAATTGTTGTCTTCCTCCGAGTAGCCATCCGAACTTGAAGAGACATGATCGCCTACGTAGTCCTGGGTTTGTGGAGGAACGACGAAACGGATGCTCATGTTGGCGCGTGGATACCAGTGGCAACTCGGTGATCCAAGGTCCGCGAAGGCCGCTGGTTAGGTGGCGGATCACGAACTACGTTCCCTCGTGTTCTTGCATCCTCCCTCGCATTGTTGCAAGCTGTGTCATCGATATACCGATGGGACATGCGGATGGCCAACGCAGTCAGCTCAATCGTCTGCCCGTGGCACAAAATAGCTCCATCCTCAGACTTGCGCAGCATCTCCGTCTCGAGAAAAGATGTGGACAATGTTCCGACACGTGAAACGAAGTCGATTCGCCAGTGGTGGGCTCGATGCAGGGTCAAAGTAAGTCTCTTCCACTTGCCACCACCATGTCTGATCGTGCACAAGGTCTGGGATCTTCCCGGGCCGACCACGTTTTCACGTCATGAACAAACTGACTGATGTGCTACGCCCATCACCGTACCTGGTTAGGCGTGTGCTCTGGCGAGCTGTCCTGTAAATCGTCTCCCGAATGCAGAATTTAACAGTGGGAGTGGAGCCGGACTCTTGGCAGGCCGGCAGATGCTGAGCGCCACGCATATCTTTCCCTCGTGTCATAGGTGGATCGCTGAAATGGACCATCGACATGAGCAGTTCTGATGGTGAAGTAACTGGTACGCGTTCGTGCAGTTCATCTTTAGTGCCGGATTCTTAATTAACCAGCGACAGACCATGTGTTCCGCGATTCGCGTATGCTCTTGGTTTAGCATGCATCCGGGACGTCTACCCTCTTATCCAAGACACATCGGCCCAACTCGTATGTCGTGTGTACTACAATCTGAACATGTACTCTCCCTTTCTAGGCCACTGTAGAGGCTGGAAACGTGCACGCTATGCGGGCGCGGGTCTTTCTAGTGCCACTCTTGAAGGACATCGTCCCAAAGTCGGTGACCACCTTGCGACCAACCTCGAGCAAGGTGGAACCACATCTACTTACCCATTCGGCCTCATCACCAAGTGGTCTATCTGTGATGGAAAACGTGAGTATGCATACCACGGGATCTCCCGCGGCACGCTTTCCGCTGATTCTGTTGGATTATCCCACTTTCCATTCCAAATCGTGTATTGGCCAACACCATCACACGTCAGCTGGTGCCGTCTTGAACGAGGACCGCAAGCAAGCACGCCATCGTTACGACGCCCAACCAATCCCACCGACTAAGCTGCCGCCGAACTCGCATGACCTGACGTCACCACCGTCGCCGGCGTTGCCCTCCCTGTGCCATGTCTCTGTCGCTCCCGTTTTACAACACCGCTCCCCCTTCACCGATAATGCCAACGACAGCAACAACAGCCACAACACAGGCGTCCCGCTGTCCTGATCTCGACCGCCTCAACAGTACACGTGCACGTGCGCCGGTCGTCAGTGTAAGGCTATGTTACGATGAATCTGGATATGATAGTGAGCGCTTGAGCGATGCACAGGGGGATATCTGTCGTGATCCATATCGTTGTACATGACTTTTGTGCAGCATTGTGCGCTGCCGTAGATATTTCAGTCCACTATTGATGCGCGGCTTATCGCGGCGACAGTTCCTTCTGAGCAATCAGAGTACTAGTGATCTGGGACCTATTATGCAACACCCGACGACATTCACAGAGATACGGTCGCTCTGAGCCATGATGCGTGAGCATCGGGCCCCCACAGCCTGTGGCCCTCAGTTGAGCTAATCTTGCATCACGGAAAACCACCCCCAATAACAAAAAACCCTGCTGAAAAAGGAGACGAGGATCAGTGAAGAACGGAGCGCTCATCCCCTGGACCCCTTCCAAGTGAGTCGTGGCACTGCCGCGGCCAAGAGAGCCAGCACAATACGTCGCAAGAGAAAGTTACATATGAAACTCGAATCCCCCGTGAGCAAAAGCAGAGTGATTCGGCATGCATCAAGAATGCCGAGGTGTGGATTTGGTGTGCGCCACCTTCCCCCGGGTCTGACTTTGGCAGATCCGGTTAGCTTTCGAGTCGCGGGTTCGAATCCCGCAGCAACCACCGGGGGATTTCAGTGGGTGGTGGCTGTGCCTGCCGAGTCCACAGTACTCGCGTGAAACCGTGATGTCTCCGTAAGTGGATTTCCTCCCTGAAATTAAGGCGCGTTTTATTCTCTCGGACCCTTGCGAGATAGCCTTTAGCCATTTGGTACTGAATTGAGCCTGAGTGCCTCTTCAGTGGCAGTGACCTCTGCGCCTTGTGCTGCGCACTGGGGACTAGCTTGGGTGGTTGCCCCTTTGCTGCTGTGCCTTTCAAAAGAAAAAAAAAAAACAGAATGCCGAGGTGGATGATGTAAGGGTATTCTCCACGGACACTCATGTACTATTTCCTCGGGGCGAACAACATTCGAGGTGGCATTTCATTCTGTCATAAAGTGCTCTCTATTTCACAAAGCTAATCAAAATCCCTTTTTCTCTGTACTCCACTCAGGGTTGCCACACATGTCCTCTGGCGCTGTGGAGTCTGTGCTGGCAAACCTTCAGCTGAATGATTATGTGACTTGTATGCTTATCTCACTAGATCCAAGAGGCGAAAACTACAAATTTTGCAGCTGCTGCTCTTGTTTCTGTCGGATACGATTACAGTGAGTATAGGATGCATTCTGATATGGATGTGATATGCTAACCTCTAGATCCAGTCCTTACTTTTTCCGACGAGGTTCGACTCATACAACCATATTGTTTTTCACTAAAAATTCCAGCAGATAGAATATATATGGGTCAGCAGACACAGACGTCCTGGTGGTACAACACATCACTGATGGAATGGCAGCGTAAACCCTGGACAGGGGTGTCAACATTATTCATTTTTGTGCATATCTTCCAATGTGTTTATAAGGAAAATGCTAAGGGCTGTTCAACTGATAGGTTCGTTATTGTGGTCTTTGCGCACTTGTGTGAGCCAATGGTCGTTCAAAGACACACGAATGCTGATGCTGGACAATTCAGAATATTTTCTCTTTGTACGTCTGACGTCTAAATATTGTTATGACCTCCGTCGAAGGCCCGTGCATTCACGAACGGCCTGAGTCTTTCTTAGTCAGCGGATTGATCTGATGTAGTCGTCATTCCCCTTTTCTTTCTTTCTTCCAACGTCGAGCTTCTCTATTCTAGGTATGGCCTTGGGCCTCTTTCACATGTATTACTTAGTCTCTATTCTAGCCTTCCAACGCACGAGCGTCGCCGCGGGATCCTAGTGAACCTGACAAATATGCACTTGATCAAATCGTGACCTTGTATACAGTGGGAAGTACTTTGATACCTGGCGCTGGAAAAGTATGTTTTGTCTGACTCCGGTTCCCGACAAACGTTTTGAAGCTATGCATAGCTGTGCGTATCCCATTCACTCCCAAGTCATCTTAACGAGTAATTATAACACTTTCTATTAAACAGACGGTGTAAGCACATCCACCTGAACTTACTTGGACTGTTTCGGCCTAACTACTTTCAAGGCAAAACCATGCTTATTATTGGTGAATGGGTAGGCTTTTTGTTTCTTAGTGCTGCCGATCGTGAGTAACTATCTAGCTGAACTTCAGGCGAAGCGGAATATGGTGACTATACCCACAGTTATGATGATCCTCCGTGTCTGGGCAATATCCAGTAGATCGAGGCTAATCCTCAGGAGTCTTCTCGTGTTATTTTCCCTGCAGAAGATTTCCATGATTGTATATCGTGCCGAGATGGACAATCCAAAGAATGATATAGGTGCGTAGGTACTTCAATAAATAGTATACCGCATGTCATGCTAGTCAAACTCCTTGGCTGCTACAGTAACTACTCTCCAGATAGGTCACTGGTCGGCTTGTGAAATTTTACCAGCTTTCCCAATCACGGTGTTAATTAATACCGTCCTAACAAGCATACATGGGGCTGCCTTGTGCATCCTTGTGATCGCCCAATTTGTGAGGCAATCACTTCGGATGTACCGAGCAACGAAGGAATGGCACCCAAATCAGTACATGAACTTGCTTGTAAGGCAAGGTGTGCTATATTTCGCTGCGTACGTTCCCGTTCCCATCCTTTTGCAACCACCGAAGCTCACAGAACAATTCGATGACCGATCGAACTGACTTTGTTACAGCATCTTCCTGACCTACATTCTCACTGTGATGGTCACATTTGGAAAACTTCCGAAAGGAGGATGGCATTCCGTGCTGTTGGGTATCCTGGAATTCGTGCCTTATTACTCCCTCCCTCCTCGGATGATGCTGAGCATTCGAGCAATGTATGTGCGGGATGTCCAGGGTAGATGCGAGAGCGGGATTGACACTGGATTTGGCCTGTCGTTCGGGCGTGGTACAGGCGGGTCAGCAATCGTGTTTGCGGACATCGAACAGAACGAAGGGTCAGAGGACACTAAAGAGAATCCTAGGGAGTTGGATGACGAACAGAACGAGGGATCGAGGGATATCAAGGACCTCCCAAGGGAAGGACGCTTGATCCAGTTAGCGTAGGCGCGCATGAGTCAGCTATGGAAGTTATTTATGGTTGGTCTGGTAGTTTTTTGTCCGATGGCCTCTCGGAGAGCCTGTCCTCGTTCCGCTTTTCTGGTCTGACCATTTACTTTTTTTCCTGGTGTTATGCACGAGTCATATGATGTATCTCAGAATAAGGGTATTATATTTCTCGCGTTTGCACGAGGCCGGCAGTGATTGTAGCTGCTGACGCACCTCGGGGACGATTCAAATCGTGACATGACATGTATCTGTATATCTCCGTAGTAGTATTGTACGCGTATGATATCAACAGGTTGCTTCCAGCATACAGTGTAAGTACATACTCCCTGAGTGGACCCACAGTTGGAGTAAAAAGAATCAACGAACCATCGTGTCATGAACCATCATATGTAGTCCATCCCATGCTTCAACATCTTCACATTCTCCCTGAACCATCCCTCGTCCCTTTTAATGTTCCGATGATCCAGTCCAACGGTCAATGCCATGTGAGGCACCCCCGCGTCCTTTTGCTTTTGAACTGCCAAGCAAAGGGCATCACCTGGTAAATCGATGGTGTAAAACTTTTATAGTCGAGGTAAAAAGACGTCAGTTCATCAAGGTGACATGTAGCATGTGCCAATCATGTCCAGGGAGAGCAGCGCAGAGTTACGCATCGGGAGGGTGAGCAATATCAGGTTCTGGAGCTTGCTGTAGAGGATCCGATTCGACGTCGCAATCAAGCCTGGGTATTTACAGACTTTCAAGCCTACCCAAAAGACTTCCAGGCTGGGTCGAAGGGGACAAGCGAGTAGCGGAACCAGTGAGTTGATGGACAAGATCAGCACAATTGTGGTTATGCAACCCTAGCCTCACGGTTTTCGGTGCGGAGAGATGGGGAATAGACCAACAGGAAATAGATCTCCAGCAGGCCCCGACATGCGCAGACAGGGCGGGAGTAGGATGGAAAGATCAGAGAACGTCCAGAGAAAATCATGCATACGATACTCTCCCGGGTTCTCCGGAGTGTTGGCATCCGTAGAGTGCCAGCGATCGATGATGGGGGTTTGGAGTCACCTTCGGAAAGCCATCAAACCGAAAGTGACATATCCGGACGTCCATTAGGACGTATCCGATCTACGCTTTACTAGACAGGTGCTAATATCTATCCGGAGGGATAGATTCGAGACTGAGACATTGCGCCAGTGACGGTAGACATGAGAGATGACGACAGGAAAAAGTGCCATGCCAGGGAGCCACAACCCTTGCATGACTTTGTCCATACAAACCTTATCGATACGAACAGGCGGTGTTGGTGGCGCGCGTCCAGCTAACAGTTTGTTAGCCCACCACATTAGAGGTATCTCCACCGTCCAACCAGCAACGAACGAGGAGCAACGAGTTCCACCAAGACGGACCGTGCTTCGTCTTCACATCCAGAGTGTGCTAGATCATCTACAAACGTCGTATTCCGGGAAGAACACAGATGAAGCTCCTCTCAAGTACAATCTTGCAGCTCTTCATGGGCGGAGGATCTTCGTTTGGCGAGATCGCCTCCAGCACCTAGATAGCCGAATTCTAGACATCCCGAAAGAGTGGCTCTCCTCAATTCTCACCGTTTCGAGAACACCACGTAGCAGTATTTACTTGGTCCTAGACACACATGAGACCAAATTGCATCTCGGTCGCCATCGAGGACCGCACCTCGTTGTAGACGGAAACTTCCTTGAATGTTATGCCCCATTGCAGAGATGGTTTCTGTGTCGACGAGTACACGGGGCGTGGACCTGATAATGCGCTGGACTGTTCTTTAGTTCAGGGGAGTGACATCCAGGTACTACTGTCGAAGCACTTTCCGCAACCATCAAAACTCTTTGCGAATGTATCCTCGGCAGAAGGACGTACACTACATTTGTGGATTAAGCGACCATTTGAACATCGACAAAATCGATTGGAATAATCCGAGCACTTCGTTGTACTGGCGTATGTAATGTGGGGTGCTTCTCCCTTGTGCGAGCTGGGGATGCTCAAAGTAACGGGTACGTGTCATACCTTGTTGCTGCATTCAAGGATGTCAGGGAAGTCTGCTGGTTTGAGTGATGCTGCATCCGCGTATATCTCCTCGCAGTTCTTGGCACGGCTTACGGTATCACCAAGCTAGCCATCTGTTTGACATCTACGCCATCGTGGACCAATCAGTGAACAGGGACATCTCCGTTCTTGCCGATCTTCTTGCGAGCAGCCTTGTCTAAGGAGTGGTCCTCAAAAAGGAGAGAAAAGACTTGGTACTTGGGGGATTCCGCAATAATACACCACACGACACCAAGGGCACTGATGCCAGCTGGGTCGTCATTTTCAGTGATCCACAGTTCTGCTTCGGAAGAGATGTTCTTCGCAATCCTGACGAGATCACCTTCCTGGCTATGTTTGAAGGCTTGGACGATGACAGTCTTGAATGGATCAGCGGGGGCACCAAGAGTAGGTTTCGTGATCTTTGCGTGTAAGATTGCCTTCCCATCGACAAATCGGACACACTGACAACGACATTGTGACATTTTTGAGGAATCTTCTGCGTTCACGAGCTCTGATTGGTTGGACCCCTCACAAAGAAGTGAATTATGCAAGAGGCTCTGGTGTAGTCGAAAAGGACCCGCCATTTTGGCGCTGAGGAAAGGCTGACTGAAATGATAGTTTGTGTAAAACCCGCAAACAAGCTATTTACCTGGAGAGAGGGGCATTCGCGCCGGCGTCTTCACCTAGAATCCAGGATTCAAGAACCAAGGACCTTGCACGAGGGTAGTAGAGAGCGTCCATCTTCGCATCCACGTCTGACGAAGTGCTGGAGACAACGACCACCAGACTCGGTAACTAAATTCTGGGTCGAGTCGAGGTCAACAGGAATATCCGAAGTCTTCGCCACATCGGCAACTCAGATGGTCTTAGTACGGCCTGCGGCATTGTGCGCAAGAGACTTGAAAACAGATGTACCCATGAAGTACGTCCAGGCTCTGCAGTGAAGGCACTGAAAGGCATCACGCAGCGAAAAGACGAGGCAGGTTATGCTACAATAATTCTAGGGAGAAAATTGCTCATTTATTTCCAGAGGCAAGTAATTTCTCTCGACTTAGACAATTGATGGACTGTTTACTGGTGAAGAACCCACTGACTGTGATCTCGTATACCAACAACACTTACATCAAGAAAACAAGTAACGTTAATGCGGCAACGACCGCAGCTCCAACCGAGGGTGATGAGAGCAAGCCTACCGCACCGCCTGAGCTGGAAACAACGAGCGGGGGGCACTGGGGGCTGACGAGTAGATTGCCATAGTTAGCCGCGATCCACAGTAGAACACCATTCGTCCAGCCGAAGCCAGCTTGGACAGTATATTCGCCACCAGACCCCGAAGAGTCAACATTCAAGTTGGAGAATTTTTCGTACATCTTGGACCGGGTTAGGTTAGATACGGCAGATACAGATGGCAAGGTAGGACGTACGTTACCGGTATTGTTAATGCTATTTGTAAGGTTCAGCTCTGCGGCACTTAGCTGCGCGAGCAGGCCCGGAAGGGACCCTCCAGTTGCGTGCCTACGGGCGGCATGACAACCCGACAAGTAAAACTTTACGGAGCACCTACCAGCTACATAAGGCGCTTGTAAAGTACCTATTTGCCATCTCCCGCTTGAGGGTAGCCGTCCAGCCCTCGCCAGCCCTCGCATTTCCGCCATTTACGACGGTGCCGTTTAGCCGGTTGACATCGGCCCCGGGTCCAGTTGCTGTGACATTTACTGTTTGACCATGAAATGGTTGTCCAGGAAGCTGAGCCTCGGTGAAATTGAGTTGACCGGCAGGGACAAGATTATACGTCGATTGTCCCGATCCAGGTGTGGGAAGAGTGTTAGTTGTGAGGTTAGCCGGCAAGGCTTCGAGAGCGGAGATAATGATATACTGGTGAGGTGGCCAAGCATTTGGCGCATCCCTGATGGATATTCAGAAAGGGGATTCAGCATACCAACGGCAGACTCCCTTACCATTGTAAGCCTGTCCAGTCCACGAACGTAACAGGGAAGGTACCATTGTACTTGTTCAAGACCATGTTTACGGCGGAGAAGTAACTAAACGCATTCGCCTGGGAAGTAAGGATCTCGTCGGGAATGATACCGTTCCATACTGGGTAGAACGTTGCTACCGTGAATATAGAGTTCCGTGAGTTCGATGTGATGTTGAAGTCGTAGAATGCAAGCTTCGAAGGGTCCCACATGAGGTCCAAGATCCCAGCACGGATCCCAGCGGCGACTTGAAGGTGCTGCGCAGCAGCTGTGGCATTCGAGTTCCCATAAAGATTGGCCAGAAGGATGTGGGCCTTATCTAAACAAAGGTCAGCCATTTATCGCGTAAACGGTAAACCAGTCACTGACAAAGGATACTGTTCAGACAAACCGGTATGTGGTTCTTGACGCTCAGTGTACGGAGACCAGGATTCCCAAGTTGGGGGATGAGCTGGAACCGCGAGCTGTAGTCCCAGCCGCTCTCCGCTCCAGAGGCAAGCTCGCTGTACAAGTCGGCGGCTTGGGAATCTGTCAGTGGCACCGACAGCGTGGGGTCATGAACGGTCAGGTAATCTTCGATGTACGACTCCGGGCGCGGCGCGCTATTATTGACCGCATAGCGAGCCATAGAATGGGCCCGGCCGGTGTAGGGGCTCGTCACTCGAATGGCACGATTGTTCGACCACCACGCAAGCTCCGCCTGATATAGCCCAGTTAGCAGAACGATAACAGCAGACCTAAGCACACACCTCTGCACTCAGCAGGCCACGTTGAAGGATCGACGTGTCGCCCGTAGTGGTAACGTAGTCTGAAAGCATCTTGACAAATATAAGGCTCGATCTAGAACAGTATACTCATAACTTACGTGAACGAACAATGGCGGCTGAGAACGATCCAAGTCTACAGATGTGAGGCTATGCAGACCGACGATAGCAGAAGTGAATACTTACAATAAGTACGACCACCATTGGGTATAAATCCGAAATCCTGTATTTCGTCCATAAAGTTCTGCAGCGTTCCATTGACAACATCGTAGAGTTGTGATTTCAGCAAACCTTGAATGATCCAGTAGCTATCCCAGTAGTCTAAGGAATACATCAGCCAAACGACAAACAGCCACCGAAAAATCTCAAACATTGCTCCCGGAAACGGCCACCAGGAATGACGAAACTGTGGTTCAGAGGGATAAACGTGCTTTGGCACGCTCCACCGGGGTATATACTGCAAATAGCGGATTGATTGACGACTCTAGCTAGTTGGGTCCAGTATCCGTGAACGGTTTGCGCAAATGCCTGAAGTAGAGGGTCGGTGACATTGCTCAAGAAAGACGGGCTGGTAGTGAACCCAGATAACTCAGCGCCCTGGAGCTCTTGACCCTCCCCGCGGAAGTCGTTGTCCAGGAAATTGACGATACCCCCTTCGGTCACAGTAGAGAGATTAAACGCAGCAAAGTCTGCGAGCACCTGCTGGGCCGACTTGCTAGTAGGCTTGTCAACGATTGTTTTCGCGTCCGAGTACGGCCGCGCGAGGTTGATGGTTTGCAAAAGCTAAGTCGTCGAAAGCTGGCGATTAGTCATGACTGTACAACAAACGAGCCGGCTTACTTGGCCCGGGCAGAAGACCTGGCCGATGCACCATGATTGGACGGGGGAAAGGACAGCTTGCGAAGGCACTAAGGAACCGAGAGGGACCGTGGGGCTAGCCACTGAGGTCGAGATCGTGACAGAGGGTGTTCCCGTCGCCGATGGTGTACTCGCTGCCTGAGGTATAGCATACGCATAATGAACCCACCCGACGAGGGCGACGAGCTTCGAGAATGTCAACATTGATTCAGGCTTGGAGCGTCGAGAAACAGCTTGAACCTGTGAAGTTGGGCGTGGGCAGACACACTAGCAGCTTCCCTGAAACACCCGTTGAGTTGAGAGTCGGAAACTTCGCGAGTCGCATCACTCACGTTTTTATATGACCAGCCTGAGGCCAACTGCGGGCGCTTCCAGCTGGCAGACCCGGCAAGTCATCAGTCAAGGTATCTGGTGACCTATTATATACTAGTACCCGGCATGTACCCCCAAGGACTCACCAGATCCATCGTCGCAAGTGTGGCAAAGAAATAAGCGAACAACAGACCACTCCACCACAGCCCATGTTTGTTACATAACAACTTTTGTCGCCGCAGACTGGTTACCTCTGCGACATGTTGCACTCTGCGTGATGCTCGGCGGAGCGACCCTGACAGTCCATCAACGGCGGTACATTTGAACCGCCATCGCCATTGATTCATGATGGGCCGCTCTATTTTTTCGAACCATTTTTATTATACAAAACCCCCATAAATTTTAATACAATAATTAATATCAAATGTATGACACGCGAAGGATGGACCATGTGGTTCCCAACGCACCGGGTGAAAGGAATGCCTTGCGTGAATTAGTCCGAAAGAGCCGATGCCAGAGGGTCACATCCGAGAAAATAAACCCGTAATCTAGACAGAGGTTGTCCTGCACTAGTATATATGCCCTGATGAGATGCACCATTTCAAAAGCGACAGTGATAATGACCGCTGCGACGGGGGATGGGCCGAGCAACGCACATGGAGCAACTCGTGCCATAAGAGGTGCTGGCTGCAGCACTGGGTGACAGGAAATGCGCGTCACGCTCACCTAGCTGGTGGCCAGATCACGACATGCAAGGTTCGAAGTCGTGAAGGCTCAATGGAGCAAGGTCAATAGTTCAAAGTGGGCGAAAAGGTATGAAGACTCAACATTGCAACCTCAGGTTCCTGATTATATTCACGTGGATGTGTTCGTGAAATACCAGCTTGCGTGCAGAAATATCATTTTTGTGGGAGATTGCGAAAGTGTACTTACAGATAGTATGCCATACACTCATGGCTTCTCTTTCGATTGGAGGTGCACCAAGAAAAATAGGCAAACAGCTACCCCATCCGGCAAGCTCGTACATCTTAGTTGCGCGTCATGTTAATGCTACAACGCACCTGCCCCCTTTGTTACGAGCGGTATTGATGCTCGGGGTCCGACGCGTCCAATTTCCCAAATCCTCTCAGCATCCTAATCGACCATCATGCGCTCCGTAAGGAGACCCTCGCCATACGCCATGCTTTCAAATATGACTTGTCTCCAGACGCTGATAGCAAACTCTTGAGCTTCCTCTTCTAGAACCTGCCAAGGGATCATGTCAGCGAAGACTTTTTCAAGAAATATGAGGCCGTACTGGTTCAAGGCCATCCACAAGTTTCAGTGGCCCTTTGTGGTCCTTGAGATGTTCTAGGACGAACATGATGAGATCATCATCTTCCAACTCGCCAAGGTATTTGACCATAAGCCGTTTGGCCAGTGGCTCAAATTTCCGATCAACCATACTCTAACGGAGCTGGTCAGCAAGTCCACAAATAATAAGGCATCGGCTTACATCGTTGAGACCGTCCCACCGGACCTTTGCCTTGAACAGGGTCTCCTTGTCATGAGGAACAGATTCCTTGATCGTTTGCAGTCGCTCCTTCGCCTTCTCGCCCTCCGCAGCGCTGAAATCAAGTTTGACCAAGGGCACCTTTCGCTTTTTGATATCCTCCTCCTCCTCTTCCTCTTGTCCAAATACTGCGGCCTTGGAATCCTTTGGTGCGGCCTCCGCTTTAACCGGCGCAGGTACAATCGACATGTTAAGTTTGACAGGCGCTCCATCATCGAGGAGCATCCCAGCTTTCCGTTGTTCTTCAGCAAGGGCTTGCATGTCTTCCATCTGGCGAGCCAGAAACTTCTCTGATTCGATTCGGAGGTTCTCAGCCTCGCGTTCTTCATAAGTACGTGATTCAGTATCCGCCGCCTCCTCAGCCGCAACTCGGCGTGCGCGAGATTGTCGCCAACGGGTCCTAGTTATTATATCAGCACACTACAAATGCGAAGTAGATGGATAGATGGGTCAACAGACCTGTCAACATAGAACAGTTCATCACTCTCGTCATCATCCCATACATCGAGCCGAGCTTGCATCTCCACGCGATCCCGTTCTTCGGCTTCCTTGATGGCATTTTGACGCGCAATAGAACGCTCCAGTGCGGCTATACGGGCTCGTTCGCGAGGTTCATAGCGACGCTCCCTCTGTGAAATGAATGGTGCATCAGAATAAGCATCTGCAAGGTCTGCCACGCGTACTCACGTCCCTGAAGGAGACCTCCTCATCCCGTCTTCTAGCGTCTTTCCGGTCTCTCTCCATTTCTTCGTCAGTTCTGACACCTTTATTTCGTTCATCCAGTGGCGCGATCGCAACGCCCGTATCCTCCGCCTTTACGAAACCGACAGGCTTGCTATAATTTTGCGATCCTTTCCCCTGTTGACCCTTTCCAGGCGTCGATTGAGATGGCTGTTGCGACTGTGGCTTACCCCAGTCCCTCTTTGGTCCACTCGGCGTTGTAGACAAGAGATTTGGTATGCTCTCGCGGACTTCTCGTACTTTCTCTCGTTCACGTTTTGCGGCACGTTCGCGAAATTGAGCAATTTCAGAGATGACGAGGCCGCGCTGGGTCTCTGGAAGATCAGCTTCCTGAAGATCGTGGAGGTGGGGTGGTATAACGTATTTCTCTTTGTCGAGGAGACCATTGTTAGCTGCGTCTTGCGAAGTACGATTAATGGCTTCGACGAGTTCATTAACCTTGGCTTTAGCTTGCTGCATCGTGGCCTCATCCGCCTGTCCCACGCAAGTTGTGACGATTCATAAAACATGACGCTGAGAATGGAAGCTTACGTCGGTTTTCATCTTTTGGGCAGAGTAGGCGTCCAGGAACAGCTTTGTTTTCTCATCAGCTTTGATCTGGGAAGATAAATGCGACGTGGGCGCGCAACGATTGGTCAGATAAGAACAGGACGCACCAAAAGCTTTTTGTTTGCACACCCGTCCTCGAGGGCTGGCAGCTCGATGCTTTGAAGAAGCGTCAGACATCTGATTGCAGAGTCTGGGTCTTCGAATTCTGCGAACCCGAACCCCTGTGGTTTGTTTGCAGGAGTGATGAGGCGTTTGAACGACTTGACGGGACCACACGCCTGGGCGTCGGAATGTAAACAAATTCAGTAATATAACAGTTAAATAGCACGGCACTCACGGAGAGCATCTGGTTCAAAAAGGTATCCGTAATCCCACCGGATATTGAACCGACAAACAGCGTCGTCTGTTTCTGGGGTGGCATGAAAGGCTGGTGCATCATTTGTTGCTGCTGTGCGAGAGCCGATATTGAGGGACCTTGGCCATAGGACGGCAAAGGTGGACGCAGACCAAGTCCTAACCGGTTCGGTACAGGTTGCATGTTTGAGTGATGGCGGTTTTTTCGTGTGCGACTGGCGCCGATTCTGAAGCTCGATAAACTTGAGACAGTAGACTGACGAGAAGGAACTCACAGTTGAAAATACGATTTAGAAACGGCGTGAAGAATGAAACACAAGTCGTGGTGGCACGGTGGTGGTCAGAGGCAAGTCAGACGACCGGGTCGCTATCAGCCCTCCGTCGCTGGCGTTCCCACGCTCATTATTCATGGTTCTCTTCTTCACATCGACGGGTGGGTGGACACGTTTATGCTCAACACATTCTGACCCCTTGTTAGCGGTGGACCCACCTGTGACTATTTACATGGGAAAGGACAAGGTCGAAAGTGTGTGTCGGGTCGTCTCTTACCAAAGGCCGACGCTCACTTGTACAGATTAGATGAAGACCTGATCAAGTACGCGTGGCCACAGGACGTGTGGTTCCACGTCGACAAGCTCTCCTCTGCTCACGTATACCTCCGCATGCCAGAAGGTATGACTTGGGAGGCGGTACCGCAGGTCCTTTTGACGGACTGCGCCCAGTTAGTAAAGGCGAACTCGATCGAGGGCAAGTAAGCGCCCACTTGTCACGCTCTCATTCCTTATTGACCGATTTCGCAGGAAACAAGAAAGATAACCTGACGATCATTTATACACCTGCTGACAACCTCAAGGTACGACCGATCGACAGAGTGACCAACGGACCATAATAATATCGTTCGTTTGCAAGAAACAAGGTGACATGGCCGTCGGCCAAGTGTCTTTTCACAATGACAAACGTGTATGTCTCATGAAGTTCAGGAATGCCTCTACATGACCTTACCAATTTGATCTAGGTGAAGAGAGGTGTGTTTATCGAGTTTCCACCCACCCGAGTTACTAAGCACTCGCGCCAGTCCACGTCCCCAAGCGAGAAAATCCCATTGTCAACCGCCTCAACAAAACCAAGATCGAGAAAGTGGTTGATCACGAGCAAGAACGAATCGACCGTGTCAAAAAAGAGAATGCAGAAAAGCGTGCAATAGCTGCACAGCTAGTAAGCACCTTTTTCACGTGATTTCTGGCGTTCACCAGCTGTTCTTTAGAAAAAAGAGGAAGCCGAACTTGCGAAACAGAGGGCAGAAGAAAAGGCTGCCCGTTCGTACGACCTACTGTTCGACATCGAGGAGGATCCTGACGCTCCAAAGCTGACTGGCAAGGCAATCGAGGAAGATTTCATGTAGTCTACCTCTAACTCTTGTCTCATACTACCCACTTTTTGTAATTCAGTTAGGGTCAGTCTGTGGTCAGGCCACACTTTGTATAGGCCTTACTGCTCATTTTGGAGGGTTGACCAAATGCACGATACATACTATGTACTAGTTTATTTCACCTGTCTGATTGTGCCTTTGGCACAATGTATAAGTACATTTGTTAATCCAATATATAATACAAATCAGATATCCAAATTTCTAAATACTTCTGGCCAAACTACATTTGTTGCTTTACAATGTCTTTGTCCATTTGGAAATAGAATCTTCAAGTTTCTTGGATGAGTACAACGTGAAAGTCCAACATACAATTGTCCATGAGAGAAAACAGGAGTGCTCAAATTCAACCCCACATATTGCATAGTTTGACCTTGAGCCTTGTTAATGGTCATTGCATAGGCAACACGAACAGGGAATTGCAGCCTTCTAAAGGGAACAGGAGAGTCTTCAAGACCAGAATCTAATGCAATCCTTGGAATAAAGACCACATTGTCAGGATCATTATTGCCATCCTCCTTGAGAATACGACACTCCAAAATACGTCTTGTAGACCTAAGCAGTCTTAATCTTGTCCCATTATACAACCCATGAAGGGGATCCAGATTGCGTAGTAACATGAGAGGAGCACGGGAGTTATGAAAACGTAGATGTGAGGCTACTAGCTGAAATTAAGCCCTGGCTGACTGGCACAGGGAGTATTCGGCGTTGGTTGCCTCATCAGTTTCAGCTAGCTGGTTTATAACCACCAACCATGGGAA
>JBBPTW010000051.1:0-43942 GCA_038094575.1 Phylloporus cf. nigrescens | reverse complement strand
GGACTCAAAACCGGAAAATACCGGACTAAATACCGGACTAACTGGATTGAACCAGCAGACTAACCGGACTAAGATCACAAGCAGATTGACATGGAGCATAGAGGGATATCTTGAGGGACGATAGGGAATGCTGAAAGGACCCAGAAATGGCTTCTGCAAACGTAAGGAGCAGTCAGCTCCTACATCACCCTCCGGTGCTTGGATTACAAATCTGGTCGTGAGGTAATCCTAGCTGTTGACACATCCATAGTCGCAGTCGGATTCATCCTTTCTCAAGAAGGTGATGATGGGAAGCAGTATCCAAATCGCTTTGGCTCACTCAGCCTCACTGAAGTCGAAAGCCGTTATTTCCAAGCCAAATTAGAGCTTTATGGACTTTTTCACACTCTTCACGCAGTCCAGATATTCATCTTTGGTGTCACTAACTTCACAGTGGAAATGGATGCAAAGTTTGTAAAGGGTATGATAAACAACCCGGATCTACAACCCAATGCAACCATCAATAGATGGATTGCTGGCATCCTGCTCTTTCATTTTTGCCTTGTTCATGTTTCCGCTACCCAGCATACCGGGGTGGATGGCCTTTCCCGGCATCCGGTCTTGGGTGATGACCCTCCGGAGGAGGATGACTTTGAGGGTTGGCAAGATAACACCTATTCCTTTTCGATTTCACTTCTTAATGAATGTAGTCCTGCCTTTCCAGGCATCGCTCACTTCTCTAGATATTCTGCCGGGTCTACTTGCCGCATGCATGGATTGTCTATCCTGCTTAACACAGCACCGGTACCGGACTCCCCGACCCCGGTTATTCCAAGATCTTCGAAAGCTCTAATTAAAGAGTCCCGGATTGCTCGTATCCGGTTATTTCTAAAGACTCGCATTCGACCTCCTGATATCGCCAACTCCAACTACCAATCTTTCATCAATTCTGTCACTCATTTCTTCTTACTGGGGGACGCTCTGTACCGTCGAGAACCCCATGGCTGTCATCAGTTGGTTGTTCCGGTAGAACGCCGTTATGGACTCATTCAGGAAGTTCATGACAACCTCAGGCACAAAGGTGTCTTTTCTGTCCAGACTCAGTTGCTCCTCCACTTCTGGTGGCCCATGTTAATCAACAACATCAAATGGTATATCAAGACTTGTCACAAATGTCAAATCCGGCAAACTCAAAAAATTCACATTCCGCCTACTGTTCCGGTCGTGGGTGGACTCTTTCGAAAAGTCCACATCAATACTATGGTTATGCCCAAATCCAGTAGTTACCGGTATATTGTTCAAGCTCACTGCGCTCTGACAGCTTATCTGGAATGGAGAATGCTGTGCTTAGAGAATGCAGCCGCTATTGCATCTTTCATTTTCGAAGATATCCTTTGTCGTTGGGGTGTCATCTCTGAATTGGTTACTGACAATGGCTCGCCTTTCATTCAGGCACTAAACACTCTATCCGACCAGTATGGTATCCAGCATATCCGGATATCCCCCTATAACTCTCAGGTAAACAGCGTGGTTGAACAGTGTCATTTCGATGTCCGGGAGGCCATTGTTAAAAGTTCCCTGGGAGGGGAGATTTGCTGGCCGCTGACAGCTTACTCCGTTTTTTGGGCAGAGCGTGTTACTATTCTGAAGTCGACCGGACTCTCTTTATACTTCATGGTGCACGGAGTCGAGCCTCTTTTTTCTTTCGATCTGGTGGAGGCCACATTTCTTGTTCCGGCTCCTGATTCTGACCAAGTTTCTAGTTCTGACCTGATTGCTTGGAGAGCCTCACAGCTCCAAAAGCGTCAGGAAGATATCGAGTCTATGCGCAGAAAAGTCTTCGCACTACGGTTCGCATCCTTGAAGCAATTCAAGGCACACTTCAAAAACCAAATCCGAGACTATGAGTTCCATCCTGGCAATCTCATCTTAGTCCGGAATACCCGGATAGAGAAAGAGTTAAACCGGAAGACAAAACCACACTACTTGGGTCCAATGGTGGTTCTTCAAAGGACTACTGAAGGATCGTACTTGCTGGCAGAGTTGGATGGCACCATCTCTAGGTTGAGGTATGCGGCATTTCGGTTGCTACCTTACTTTACAAGGACAAAGATCGCGATTCCAGTATCCGGTCTTACCGGATTAAGCGATATGGAGTTGGATGACTTCAAGGCAGAAGAGGACATCGAGTACGATGAGGAAGATGAGGAAGCAGTCTCTCGAGACTAGCCTTCCTCCACATAAAACAACGATATCCAATTTCTTTCGCTATGTATCTGCTTCCATCCTGGGTTTCGTCCGGTGACTTTCGCTTTATCCCGGGTTTCGTTCAGTGTCTCTCCCAAAAACAGAACAAAATGCTAAAGAAATATAACAGACACTCATACGATAGTATCTCTCGTCTCTTATCATCAAAAGACTAAAACTATAAAATGATAAAAACAAACAGAATACAGGAATCACTTTCACTTCGTTGAAGAGCTCTTACTTCATTCACTTGCGCAGACGCAGAATGTGCACTTTGCTTTTGGCCTAGCTTTAATCCAGTATTGACCGGAACCAGACTCTTACTATCCGGCAGGGGAAGAGGTTGAAAGATGAACAAAGAAGACAAATCGAGTGGAATCTCGTTACTCAGTGTTGTGTCTTAAACATTCTTTTCTGGACTTATTTCAGTTCTCTTTTTTTTTACTTAGGATCCGGGTGGTTTGGATATGGACACGGACACGAATGACTATTGCTACACCACGGACAGTACAAGTATGTTACATTGAGATGGCATGACGACGACTATCTATGGCCCACCACCATCAATCCTCTGCTCCCAAGTCTGCTGGATATGTGCCATCTCTGCCAGCGCGCCAGCCATCTTGGCACCTGCTTCTGCCATCTGCGATTCTATCCTTTTGAAGTCGGCCTGCCATTGGAGCATGTCGGCCTCCAATCGTGTGATAGCGAGGAGACCTTGCTCCCATGGCGTCACCTGCCCATATTTGCGTGCGACAGCACACTCGACCGGCTGCTTCTTGCGCGGTGCCTTCTTCACCGGCTCGTTGTCGGAGTCTTGAACGACGATCAGTTCGTCGTCGTCTTCTGGTGTGGGCGTCGCTAGGCACCTCAGTTTCAAAGGGCGCACTGTCAACTCGTTAGCACTGCCAATAATTCAATACCCGGTCCACTTACCCGGTGCTTTCCCCTTGCCCTTCACTTCTTTCCGGTTGGCGTGGTTGCGCCCCTGCGACTTGTTGCACTTCTCCTTGAGGCATCTGCATCATAGGCAGGTGCGGTTGGGAGGGCCTTCACAAATCGTGACTGCCTTGGCGCACTTGATGCATGGGTTGACGTGCCGGATAGTTCCCAAGTAGTCGGTCGGCTTCATCCTTGCCGGACCTTCATCTTCCTTGTCCTCGTCATCGTTAACCTCGTCGTCGTCCTCAACAACAGGGCGAGCACACTATTCAGATCAGTTAGCATCTTACTGGAATTGACTCTGGAGACCACGTACCTTGTTCCAGACTGGACGAGACAGCCCAGCACCCGAGCCTTCAGCGGTTGCCACTGCCCTTGGAAGAGCCCTTACGACGACGACCGCCTTTTGGCTGATCAACTTCTCCACCGTCGCCACGGTGTTGACTGGCGAGGTGGTTTGTGCCTTTTTCCATTCTTCCTCCTCCGTTTGTTGACGTGCCTTGTCTTCCTCTGCCTGGCGACAGCGAGCTGTGACTTCTTCACACCATCTGGACGCCATCTCCTTGACCTCTTGCATGCTAGCGATGACTCACCCTTCGACACGAGCTTCCGCCCTGACATCCCGTGCCTGGCGCAGGAGAACCTGTACTTCGTTCTGGGAACTGGATTAGTGAACCGGATGCACGCAAGGACTTCAACCACGTACCAATACCCAATCCCACTCCACCAACCACATCTCTTGCTCCTTGTGGAGTGTCTCGTTGTCGTCCAGAATCGAAAGGGCGATGTCGCAAAGCCGTCCGCCGGCAATTTTGAGGGAAACCGCGGCCTGGGCGCGCGCTGAGTTCGGATCTTCTTGGGAGTTGAGGGCGAGGATTTCGTTGATGGTGAAGTTGGCGGACATGGTGATGAGAAGGGAAGAAGTGTGAGAGAGAGAAATAAGAGAGATGGGACGCAACGCATTGAGATGAAACTCCGCCGGCATTGTCATGTTTCAAGGTCTGCCCTCAATACCCGGTCACATGACTGACTGGGAACAGTCAGATTCTAAGTCCTCTGCAGATGTAGGAGCTCAGTGCTCCTTACGTTCGTAGGGGCTTGTCCCCTGTCTTTCTAGGTTCCCATAGTGTTCAAGAGTGTCCTTCAAAACGTCCCTTAGTGTCCCATGTCTATCCGCTCGCGATCAAGTACGTATTTGTTTATTCCGGTACCGGACTAACACCAGACTACGTATCCAGTATACTATCCGGTCATGCATCCGGTCACTCGTTCTGCTTTCTATGTTTTATTTTTATTTTGTTTCTCTCTTACTTAGATAGACTTATCGATCACCGTACAGACTAATCAGTCTTCGTATGCCCACATGGTCCGCAAGCTCTTTGTATGTTTATTCTCTTTATTGAGTCCAGGTCATATCTCATCTCACTTCATACCTTGATACCACTGTCACCGGACTCGAGCTGTCACTTATATTCTAACTTCATATTTCGTTTCTTGATACTGTTGGCAGTTGACTGATGCTGTCACTTTATTCTCATCTGTATCTTACTTAGTCGCAGAGTATGCCCGGACTATAAAAATCTTGTACCTTGTTCCAAATGGACAGGTTTTTGCACCCCATTGTTTGTATCACTAAGTGTCAGACTCTATCGTTGAGTCTTCGTGACACTTTCCCTCATCGTTTGTCTTTTGTCTTCGTCGCTGTTCGTCCTATCCGCCATATCCGGTACGCTATCCGGTACCAGAAACTACACATCCGCTTCACTTACAAGTCTGGAATCGACCAGACTTGTCTATTTGCACTCAGGTCTTCTTGTAGCAACACCTTCTCACTCTACCAACCTTACCAAGGAACCCCTGGGACAAGTCTAACTCACACCCACCACTTTTATCATCACCCAACTTTTTATCTTTCTTATACCGCCCATCACCTACTCCGACAGACCTGGCTGATGAAGAGTTGGCAGATGATGCTGGCCATATCAACTCCACCAGATCTCCCATGCTCGAATGACTCTGTGTCTTGAATGAAAGCTCAGGTGTCTTCCGGCATATGAAGGGGGTAATGTTACGATTTCTTTTCATTATCCTTCCTATTCTCATTCTTTCTCTTTACTGGATCTTGCGCCCTCTTCCTCCTGTCCATGGCCATTCCCACCTTTCTGCCTTCTGATGGTTACATTTCATCTCCTGGACACTATCTCCACATTGATGGCACTCACTGCTTTCCGCCATCATGATGTTTTCTCTTACTACCATCTCTTCCTGTGCCCCTGGTTTCGTCTCTTGTGTTTTAGTAGTAGATGTTCTGATCTCTGCTTCCTTCTGATCGTGTTTGACACTGGTATGTCACCATGGTTTCTTTCTTGTCTTAAAGTATATAAACGAGTTGCTCTCTCTTGTACACTCCAAGCTTAGTCTACTTGGAATAGACATCTCTGAACTTGGATCCACAGCTTCACTTGACTCACTCTTTGAACGAGTGCAATTGAAAATCCCACTTGCTTGAACTGAAGCTACCAGTCCAAGTCTGCACTCAAATCCTTCCGGATTGAAAGCGTAACATACAACAACGGCATTCTCATATGTTTTCATAGTCATCATCTCCTCTTAGTTCTAATACTCTCCCATAGGGGGTATTCCTGGTGCATATATCAGTTGTCTTTGGATTATAGTGGGATGATATATTACTTGAACAGTGGAGTAACATTAGGGAAGTGATATATCAACTACAGTAAGCATTGAGTAACTGTATTTGTATCCCTGTTATTGACTGATCTATTGCTGATATATCACTCAAATGGCTAGACAACATTGGAAAATGATATATTGGTAGTAATGATATGCTCACTGATCTATTACTGATATTATCAGGAAATCAAAGAGGATCAGATCAAACCATATATAATGTTTATAAAGCCTATTCTCCTATATCATTCTGATACATGAGAGTGTTTAAATAAGCACAGCTTTTTATTGATTATCTATTTTATCTATGGTGAATTTTTTATCAATTATATATTATGGATTTATATGAGCATTAATAACATATTGGTCAGCTAGCCTAATATAATATTCTAGACCAATATAATATATAAGTCAATTATGATCATGTTTAGCTGGCTGATTTATTTGAGTAATATTATGTATATATTAATTAGCCAACTTAATATGATATTCTTTATATACTAGATCTATTCAATCCATGAGTTAATTATCATCACATCTAGATAATTAGTCTATTTGATCACATTTAGTTAACTAATATATGTGATTAAATCTTACTTTCTAATTAATCTTCTTAACATCATTATTCTTATCTATTTGAGCAATATTGTCTTTTTATATGTGTTGTTCAATTGAACCAATATGATATATATTACAAACTAGACTCCTATAGTCTATGAGTTGACTATGATCATAATTACCTGAGTAGTACAGTGACTTCAAAAACCATTGCAATAACTAATGTTATTAGGATATGTGAAGTACACTCCAACCACCTGTGGGAATTAGCATTTGCTTTGGTGTAACCAAATATAGTAGTCACTCTTGGCTACAAATTGGACCCTATTTCATATGACTTGGATTAGTGGCTGTGAAGATATGGCCATTTTATTACAAGGGACTTATTATAACAATTTATATACTTCTTATAAAAAGAATAGAAACATAGCAAAATCAATCAATGATTGCTCTTGTTTGGTCCTAGAGACAAAGATACATACTTAAACATTGTGTCTGAGTTTCAAAAAGTTCACACACTCATGTATTTCCATATATAGTACCTTAATACTAATCAAATCAATATTATTTACTTTATGTCTAGTAATGGCTATTCTACTGACTCTACCATTACAAATATATGGTGAACATGCTTATACAATGTTTAATTCTCACCCAGAATGATATTCTAGCCTTTGTAGTGCATTTATCGACCATAAAATTGAGTACTTTTATTTTATTACTTGATATCTTTGTTATTAATAGTATAATACTATTAGTAATTCAATGGTCTATTTAATGAAAACTACATAGAATGATCATATTTTATACTACCATAAATTCTAGATATGTTTGCAGCTTTCAAAGCTGCTTCATAGTCAGCTACAGAGGTACAAATCCATACTAATTAAATAGCATATCTTAGTAGATGATCATTTAGTACTTTAAGTAGCTTTCTTTGAGCTGGTTTGAGTTTCAGTGATGTTTTGTGATTGGTACAGACCTTACTGGACCATTCATGTGGCTTCTAAGTATCAATTGCAACATATTCACAAATAATTGTCAAATTTAATATTAGTCAAGAATGTTTAAACTTGATTACAGTTTTTATACCACTGTTCCTTGGGTGCTATTGAACTGAATTAGCATATATAGGATCCTTTTGATGTTTGATAGTCTTTACCTTGTCAAAATAACTCCATATTTGCCTTCTATAATTGACATACTAGATAATTAATAGGGCTTTAAGTAGGAAAACTTAATGAACTGATATTTAGATGACTTGCAAAGGCTGTAATATCATCCTAGGTGAGAATTAAACATTGTATAAGCATGTTCACCATATATTTGTAATGGTGGAGTCAGTAGAATAGCCATTACTAGACATAAAGTAGATAATATTGATTTGATTAGTATTAAGGTACTATATATGGAAATACATGAGTGTGTGAACTTTTTGAAACTCAGACACAATGTTTAAGTATGTATCTTTGTCTCTAGGACCAAACAAGAGCAATCATTGATTGATTTTGCCATGTTTCTACTCTTCTTATAAGAAGTATATAAATTGTTGCAATGAGTTCCTTGTAATAAAATGACCATATCTTCACAGCCAATAATCCAAGTCACATGAAATAGGGGCCATTTTGTAGCCAAGAGAGACTACTATATTTGGTTATACCAAAGCAAATGCTAATCCCCACAGGTGGTTGGAGTATACTTTATACACCCTAATAACATTAGTTATTGCAATGGTTTTTGAAGTCACTGTATATCTGATTAAATCTTACTTTCTACATGCCCAAATTAAGGCCTGGCCTGAATGAATGTTTGACAAAAATTGTTACAACAATATGTTTCAGATAGTATATGAAGCTAAGCATAACATGTTTGGAATGGCATGAAGACTATATGTTATATAGCTTGTATAATATGTTGGAGTGTTAGAGTGTACTAGATAACCACCTGATATCTAGGAAAGATCTGGAAGTCACTGAAACAACCATCAGACATTGTTGCAACTCTTATGTGAGGTAGACAGGTGAACTGAATATAGTATACTACCATCTAGGGCAACATGTTTGATCAAGATAACCCTACTCTTTGCCAAATGTCATTGGGGGTGATTTAGGACTTAATTAAATAACCTCCAAATAATGTTACACTTTATCATCAGGCAGACAATGACTGAACAGCTTATTGTCACTAGAGATGTTCACAACCATCTGCTTACCTGCTGAGTAAGAGTCATAGTGGAAGCAGTGGATTAGGCTACAGTTTAGTATGTACAAAGGCAAAGAAAGTCAACTCAGGGCAGAAGTGACAAGTATGCTATGAAGTGAAGGCTCTTCAGCTTTACTATGGGATTAGACAATAGGGAATATTCATGGTGGAAGAACAGTCAGCAATGGACTGTGCACATTGTCTGACCTCAGCTGGTGACCATGAAATGAATACTATATTTATTGTGATTAGCTAAATTGAAGGAGGGTATTTGAGAGGAATCAGAAGCTAAGGGATATATAGTAAGATCATGCATAACAGCTATTTACAGAAGGTGGCCCCAAGAGTGAGATTGGTCCCAGAGTGCCTCATTGGAGAACTTAACTTGCTTAATATGGACACCAAGTGAGGTGAGGTAGTTGCCTTTCTGATATCTGTGTCTTAAATGATATAGATATAGCCTCGCTTTAGTCAATGCTGAGACAGATCGGAAGATTATTTACCTTGAGTACTTTGACCTCCTCCAAGTCTCCTTTGTCATGTTTACTCTCCAAAGGTCCTTTAACCCCCATATCCTTGGCATTAATCTCCATTGCACCATCCATCTGCTGTTGACTTAGATATTGAAGTTCTTTCATGCACACTCATGGTAATCCTTGTCTTGCCATTTGCATATCTCAGCCATGCAAACCCGTTGACAGGCCCAGCCAGGTTGACTTTCACACACACAAGTCTTGTCCAATGATATGCAGTCTTGTTCTCCAGTCCACCATATTTGTCCATGTCTATGTTCTGGACAATACAATACTTTTTCCTTAGTGTCCAACACTTCAATCTTTCCAACTCATCCAATAATATTCACACTTAAATATTATGCTCCATTCCGTGCATGCTCCAATCCTTGGATAGAGCATTGGCCAACATTTTACACCTGTGTGAGTGGAAACATGTGGCCCCTAGGGATGGGATCATTGGGATTGAAAAACATTGCAAGATAAATAAACTGTTTCAGCATGGCAGTAAGGAACCTCCTGGTAAGCCTTAGTCATTCGTGTCAGGTAATGGAGTATGTGTGAAAGCATGGAAAAGGAGACCTGTATCATGATTTGAGAGCTTTGTGGAAATCCGAGAGATACTTCAAGTTAATATGGGATATGGGTCAGTTGTGAGTATGCTCACCTTAGTGTGAGTATTATCCAGTGTACTTCTCGGGTTGAATAGATTATGACAAGTAGTATTGAATCAGTAGTGAGGGGCAACTTGATGTTCAGAGTGATCAAACCCTGCTGTGGAAACTTCTGAGAAATTAGTAAAACTGTAAAGTGCTTGTGTTTCTTATGGATCTCATTCAGGCTGATTAGTACAAAATAGAGACATCACAATACATAGGAAACATATAACAAAGATAGAATTATAAAATAGCAGAAATATATAGCATCTGCCAAATAGTAGACTTGAAATCCTCCCAGACAATTTGCTGGATATCAGATGCCTCCAGTACCTCTTCCATATCTCTAAACAGCCAAGTGGAGATAAATCTGCCCTCCATTGCAATATCTGGATTCCAAATCAGCCATTGGCCTGATGGGAAAGTGGGATATGATGCAACATAAGCCATCCAAAAGAAGTCTCTTATCAGCTGGTAGGACTCCAGAAATTCAGTGTCAAGATGAGAGTTTGCTACCAAGCAGTATTTGACTTCACTTGACAGCCATTCCCAATGTGTTGAGTCAGCAGGATCAAATTCAAATGGAAGTGGGAGAAAAGAAAACATGGCCTGCTTATTGTAAGTATAGGTATGGAATCCAACAGAAAAAACTCATAGAGTTCAATGATGCCAATGGTGTCCACACATTATTAGATGTGACATGTACAACAGGCAAGAACTCTACCCATTTATCTGCAAGACATATGGTAACTTCCACTGGCTGGTGTAGCATATCAGCAATAGGCTAATCTCTTTGTGTGGGAAATGCACAATACATTCCAGGGCCTCTCTGAAGTAAACACTATTGTTGAAACAAACAGAGAGGTCAAGTTTATTCAAAGAAAAACCATGGGAATTGTTGTTGATTTTGATGTTTATGATAGTCAACATCTCAAAGGACTTGTTGAAACACAATGCATTAAACATGTGACTGCAACTGGCCTTTGGGCCAGTCAGGTGATCTTAAAGTGGCACATGACTGATCATACCCAGTTCATAACACAGTAAGGCCCAGATTTTATGGCAGGATCTTCAAACCTTCCTAGTAGGATGATCTTTCCTAATGCTCTTCAAGTTTAACTATTTTTAGTGTTCTTCAAAGTTAGCTATGATCCACAATATGTGATATGCACAGTATGCCCAGCTCTCAGTGGCCAAAAGATAATGTAACACTGCCATATAGCAGGTCACACAAAAACAAGAAAGCATCAGCATAATTTTGAGCAAGCAGTTTGAATGCAGGGACACCTGATACCTGGGTGCCCTAAAAACTTCCAGTCCATGCTATTTAAGACACAGGTGGAGTTGTCTGATATGCAAGTAGAGCTATCTGAAACACAAGCAGAACCATCTGACATACAAGATCTGGCCTTTGAGGTGCAAGAAGAGTCCTCCAAGATACAAGATGAGGTGGGGAAGAATTCTACTATACCTCTCCAATCTGACAGTACTGCAAAGAGGACCAGAATCTCATCAGCACCATTAAGCCAGCTCTGGGAAGAATTCCAAGCAGAGTGCTGTATGTTCATGGACAACTACTTTGATAAGATGCAATGAAAGGTTAAAGCTGGTGAAATGCTGTTTTCCAGTGTTTTTCCACCACTAGAGAAGAAACTGGAACTTGAAGGTGATGCTGAGACAACACTGAACATTGAGGTGGTCTTTGCAGACTATGGCATAGACATTAATGGTACATTTAATTGTAGTACTCATTCTGTTACTGAGTCTTGGTAGCTGTTGTGCAAAGGACCACACACCATACTAAGTCAGGTGCAACTTCAAACATTTCCTCTGAAGAGCCATTTTATCCATGGAGGTCAATGTCAGTAAGTATGGATAATGTATCATCATTGGTCATTTATTGACATATATGGAGGAATTTCTAACTCATATTCTCTTCAATTTGCCTTATCTTAGGTTTTTATACATATAGCAGGCCACAGTTCTGGAATGGGCAAAGGCACTCAGAGTGCCTGAGGTGCCTTCAATGTATGCTGTGACAAAGACACAGAAACAAGTCATGAAACTCCTTGGGTCACCAATAGAGAAGATATCAATGGCATCAGATAACATGTTCTATCTGAATGCTATCAGCAAGGTGATTGCCATGGTAAGCGAAAACAGCTTGTCTAAATCTCTAGGACTGTTTACTCATGTGGCATGTAGCACAGGATTTTGCAAATCCCCTTACATGGTTTACAATGCAGGAATACTCTGAGGATAGGCAGGGCCATATGTCTCAAGTCCATCACAGAAGCAAAATGCTTGAAGATCTTCTGGATGGTCTTGCACCTCCATGTGTTTGGATTGATCAGGCAATCTACTTTGTCAATGAACTTCTCCAACAATTGACAGGACAGTACTTTATTCTCAAAAAGTTTTTTCAGGCCAGGATGTTCATAGAAGAGGGATCCATGGAGTGCACTATTTTTGCACTAGGACACAAAGTTTTACTGACTCAAGTTAGTGTTCACTGCTGTCTGACTGTACTCAAGAATAATCAAGTTCTTGTTATAGGAGAAGTTTGCTGTTGACCAGGAAAATGTTATTACCCCAGTTTCAACATTCTTCAACACGTTTCAGGACCTCAAGCACCAGGCTGGGAGTTCTGGTATCAAGTTTACAGGTATGTTACAGTGACTCCAAAAACCCTTTCAATACCTAACCTCAACCCAGGGCACGAAGTGCCCTTCAATCACCTGTGGGAATTTCGCTTAGATTAGCTGGGACCGAATATAGTAATCACTCTTGGCTACAAATAGGTCCCTGGATCATGTGATTTGGCTTAGTGGCTGTGGAGATATGTTCATTTTAAATCAACAACTTCATTGAAAGAGTTTTTTCACTTTTGAGCTATACTTGGGATCTTAGTCAAGCCAAAGGGCAAATGCTAATATTTGAATGTACAAACAAGAATACACAAATATACATTGTGTCTGAGTTTAAAACAGCTTACATACTCATTTTTCTCACCCTTAATTATCATTTATTAATCTTATGCATTTATATTCTAGTTAAACCAAAAAGTAGTCAACTTGACAATTACATTGCATCTACAATGAATGGAAATGACTCTATTGTATCTAAATGTTGTTCACAGCTATTTATTAGCCTTCAAAAGAATATTAAAAGCCAATCATCCATACTTTTAATTTTAAATTTCTATAGTAACATTTATTATACTGTTGTTATAAGCCAAGAAGAGGTATGATAGTAGTAGTATTTGTGTATAATATTGTTTATTGTTTCCTCTATCTATCTATATCTTCATTTTGAGTGATACTATCAAATATTAGTTTTTACACTACTTGTAATTTACTAGATGTTTTTGATAATCTAGTAATATATCTTTTCAATGGCTCTTTTCATATTTATATTCATTATATAAGTAATGTATTATGGTCCTACAAACCATAAATTATTTTTGCCACTATTCAAGATTATATTTCTATAAGCAGAGTCAAATCCAAACAAGCTTTATACTATTAACAAGAAAGTAGAGTAGATTATTCAACCATTATAAATTTTATTTGACTGGTTTTTATGTCCTGATCATTTGTGCTGATATCTGCAATCATTTTATTATATTCAAATGAAGATATGGTTACTTGAATAGTATTTGTCATCTTATAAAAGTTGATGAAATAAATAATACTCTTGATATAAAAAAAGAATATATGAATATTTGGCTTTCAGTATCCTTTTGAAGGCTAGTAAATAGTTGTGAACGACATTTAGATACAATAGAGTCATTTCCATTCATTATAGATACAATATAATTGTCAAGTCAACTACTTTTTGATTTAACTAGAATACAAATGCGTAAGATCAATAAATGATAATTAAGGGTGAGAAAAATGAGTATGTAAGCTGTTTTAAACTCAGACACAATGTATATTTGTGTATTCTTGTTTGTACATTCAAATATTAGCATTTGCCCTTTGGCTTGACTAAGATCCCAAGTGTAGCTCAAAAGTGAAAAAACTCTTTCAATGGAGTTGTTGATTTAAAATGAACATATCTCCACAGCCACTAAGCCAAATCACATGATCCAGGGACCTATTTGTAGCCAAGAGTGATTACTATATTCGGTCCCAGCTAACCTAAGCGAAATTCCCACAGGTGATTGCAGGGCACTTTGTGCCCTGGATTGAGATTAGATATTGAAAGGGTTTTTGGAGTTACTGTATGTTCTTTTGAGATACTGTGTCCTTTTGAATGCTTTTCATAGCATCCTCTGCTGCATTCTTAAATCTCATGCCAAACCCACATTGGGAAAAGTCGGCTGGATGAATGACCTACACTGTTCCTTTGATCATTTTTATGGATGATGTGTTGGAGAATATCTCCAAGCAGTGGAATAAACATCATATAGTCTACATTTTAAACACTCTACTTCCATGAATGGTCCTGGAGCAGGAGTTTTCAATTCAATTTGTATTGAGATCATCACATGCAACTCTGATGGAACTTATGCAAGGCCTTAAGAAGTTGATCTGGTAAATTCATATAATTTCATCTTGCACCTCTTATTGAACCTGTCAACAAGGAAGGTGACTGAGAACCCAATTGTGGCTTTTGATATAAAGGATCAGGAAGAAGTTGTACTCATCCTGTACAAGTTGATCGTAGCCAGTGATAATCCCATGCAAGCTGAGGAGTGCAGCCATGGTGATCTAAGGTGTAACTATTTCTGCCACACCTGCAAAGTTGGTGGCACAGACACTAAGAAAGAGACAGACCAAGGATATAGCAACATCTTTCAGGTACTATTTCAAATGTTTTGTTTTCTCACAACAGTCTGATCACCCTCAATTAGCATGGCAAGTTGCGAACCCCCAAAGACACCTGCATGCAAATCAAACATCAGATCCAGCTTTCTATGCTCTCTGGTGGAATGGAGAAGGTCAAATTTGCAGTCAGCACTTCTGGTATTTAAGATGCTACAACTACTGACATTGTAAATTGACTTCTTGAACTTGGAAAGGCTCTCAGGAGGAGAATGACTGGGAATCCCACATTACCTGAGATGAACATAGCTGCGCAATTACAGAATGAGTTGAATGTCCTGCTTGGGGACCAAACAATTGATGAGTGTATCAACCCACTTCTCAGGATATGGGGGTTAGACATTCACCAAGACACCTCCACTAAGATCCTTCATACCATCCTTCTCAGTGTTGTCAAATATTTCTAGGGCCAGACTGCTTTTATTCTTGACAAAGCCTGTCTACTTGGAGCATTTCAGACTTAGCTTGAGTTCATTAGCAAAGATGGACTAAATTCACCTATGCTTGGTGCTGACTATATTGTCTGGTATAAAGGTGATCTCATTGAAAAGCATTTCAAAAGTCTAGTGCAAGTTATGCCTTATCTAATTTATGATCTGGTTTCCAAAATAGTTCTTGAGGGTTGGTTGGTGATTAGATGACTTATTGTTCTTTTCTGGCATACCTCAACTGACAATATGGAATGTTATCTGGTTAGTATGCTTCTGGATTCTCCAATTTGAACTAATATACAATGTCCTGTAGGCCGAACTATCAAGTGTCATTAATGATTTTCTTTCCATGAGTGCCAAATATGCACCAAGCATCTTGGGGATGAAAGCAAAGTTTCATTTTATTATCCACCTTCCAATATACATTAGGTGTTTTGACCCAGCCATTCTTTTTTTGACTGAACAATATGAATTATTCAACCACGTTTTTTATCTTGCATCAATCTATAGCAACTGTCAAGCTCCCAGCCATGACGCATGCCAGCTCTTTGCTGCACAAGACCAAGTAAAGCATATTGTCACAGGTGGGATCTGGCATGATTCTACTTCTGGAAAATGGGCCAGAGCAGATCCAGATGTCATTAGTTATATGAATGAACATCCTTATCAGCATCATATGCTTGGCCTTTCTGTTGAAGAACCCTGAGAAGTTGGTTTGTACCTATCACTTACTGATCAGACAGTCTACTGATACTCTCTCAAGGTGTAGCACACTTACTAACATGTAAAAACAGAAACGGAAGACTGGAAATCATTTCCCCTATCGGCTGGAAGGAAACTCAGGCTGCATAGTATTTTTACCCATCATTTATAGTTGAGAACCACCAATTTTACTGGGTTACATCATTTACAGCAGCACAAGGGGACAAGTCCAAAGTGCAAATAAACATCATCATTAATCACTGTACCAACACATATTGGATCAGTGCTATCAAGGAGATTCTAGTCTCTTATGAGCATCATATTGTCTTACATGTCGTAATTAGTCTTCTAAAGTTCCTCCCTAACTTACATCCTTGCCTTTACATCCCTTGCATGAGATATCCAACACCAGAAGAATTCATTGTCATCTTAGCTAGCATAGCACATTTCCAGTCTTATAGTAATAACAAATTCTCACAGCTGCTTAATTTTAGAATGTTATCTGTTCGGTTAACATTCAGCATGACTACATAACTTCGTGTTGCTTCTTGACAAGGAATATGCCTGAATGGCAAGAACATCTGGATACCTCATGCACTAAGATACTTATTAATCATGAATCCACTAGCTTCTATCTTGTCAATATATATTCACTTCACAACTACCAACACATTAAGGCAGCCATTCCAGAGTCAATTTGTGACCAGATTCACTCACCATTTATTGCTAATCATGCTGCAGTGCAGTTACATGCTGCCAAGTTACTGCAGTAGAAAAAAGGAAAGGATGTATCTGAGATCACTGCTCATCATGGTGAAGGCAGAGTGTCTCTATCTGAATAGCCAGCATTTGACAATGTAAAGAAGGCATGTGGAAAAGGAAAAAGAAAGGGAAAGGGGAAAGCGCCATTCATTCAAGCCATTACAGAAAGTACAATCAATGGTCCCTTGAACATTTATGATCCATGTCGTCAGACTTCCACTTCCCTAAGCTTAGAATTGTCATCTCAGCTCCCCATTGATGTAGGTACTTGTGTTTTCCCAGGTCCCTTAATATCCTACATGAGCTCCACAGTTGCCCCTCTAATAGTACTTTTCATCTTCATGCTCTTCCTTGTTTCTAGCACTTATGTTCCTACTATGCCCCCTTTTGCTGATTCTTCAACCATGTGTGTAATCTCCACACTATCTTTTGCTATCAGGTCTCATACCCTCCCTATGTTATACAATCCCCCTTCATCTGGACTCCCCATGCCATATGGAGTTATTCCACAACATGCCATGTACAGAACTACCCCAATATATGTCCAATATACCACACACTCAGATGTACAGTGGCTCAAAAAACTATCTGGTATTTGCATGTTTTGCACTAAACACAATGGTCTGCAATAATTACTAAATCTAGCCATAATATCTTGATATATCAAATATAGTACTTACTCTTGGCTTTCAATAGATATAAGAATTAAGTCATTTGAATAAGATTTGATAAAATGGTAGCCATTTCAAAATGATGACTTATCTGGACAAATTTTTAACTTTATACAAATTTGAGTATTTAATACTTAGTATGACCTCCTTTGGCCTTAATAACTGCTTCAATCCTTCTAGGCATACTCTCTATTCATTTCTGACACTGTTCCATAGAAATCTTTCCCCACTCCTCTATTACCCTATCCCATAGTTGATGAATCCCTATAGAAGCACTTTCATAGGCTGATAAGTACCTTTTGAGGTGATTCCAACTATGTTCAATAGGATTGAGGTCTGGAGGTTGTGCAGGCCAATTCAGAAGCTTGATTTCCTGCTCTTCAAACCACTTCTGAGCTCTTCTGGAGGTATGCTTGGGATCATTATCCTGTTAAAATATAATGTCTTTATTTGAAATTCCAGATTCCTTTATGCTTTGCAATAACCCCTCCTTCAAAATTGTCACATATTGCTCAGCATCCATTCTTCACTCAAGATCCCAACTCCATTCCACCCTATATAATCCCATACCATCAATGAACCTTCTCCAAACTTCACTATATCTTTGACCTCTCTAGCAATCAACCCCTCTCCTTTCTTTTTCCACACATATTCCTGCCCATCTGATCCAATTCTATTGATTTTGGTCTCATCTGACCATATGACTCTTTTTCAGTCCTCCACAGTCCAATGTTGATACTGGTAAGCAAAGGCAAGTCTTTTTTTCCTATGGCCTTAAGAAAGTAGAGGCTTTTACTTTTTCACCACAGCTTTGAGAGAGGCTTCTTTAAGGGTATTTCTCACTGTCTGAGAACAAATAGGAGTATCAATGATGAAATTGATAAATTGAGTGGCATCAATAGCATTTTTGGCCCTGCCAGTAGTGATTTGTTGAACAATAGCCCTTTTATTGGTAGAAGTAAGTTTTGAAGGATGGCCATCATGAAGTCTAGGGCTTTCTGTTTGAAGTTCCTGAAGGACCTCACATACTGTGGACTTCCCTAGATCAGTTTGGACAGCAATCTTTCTAGAGGAAAGGCCCATAGAGGAGAGAGAGATAATATTGTTTCTTTAAGAGATGGAGATGGCTTTTATGATAATGATGGGAAAATTAGCAAGAAATGATGGGGTGTATATATAGTGTCTGGCATTTAGTTACATAAAGGTGACATAATAAAAGCATTACCAAAGAGATGTAATCATTTTACAGCATGCTAGTGTCCAATATATGTAATCAAAACTTTAAGTCAAAAAACTGTCCAGATAAGTCATCATTTTGAAATGGCTGCCATTTCATCAAATCCTATTCAAATAGCTTAATTTTTATATCCATTGAAAGCCAAAAGTAGGTACTATATTTGATATATCAAGATATTATGGCTAGATTTAGTGGTTATTGCAGACCATTGTGTTTAGTGCAAAACATGCAAACATCTGAACAGTTTTTTGACCCACTATATACTCCTATTGTGTACTCTGAACCTAACTTTAGTTTTTTAATTAAGCATGACTTTGTGAATCATGATCCACTGCATCACTGTCAGTTAACATGTATGTGCATACAAACAACTGTAAATATGTTGGCTGTAAAAATATAACAACTGGGTTTGATGCAAATCTATATAAGTTTATTGATGAATGGCTCTTAGTCTTTATCCTTCACTCACTTTACTAGCCAAGGAGAATAAGTTTTCTTTCTTACTTCTGCCTTAAGCAAGGCATCCTATCCAATCCCAGCATTGGAACATCAAAACGTCAGTCAACTGGACTCTACTCACATTTACCGATGTATTTACTTTACTCACCCTTGTCTGGCTCCCCTCATTGGGGCTCTCAGTCACCTACTCATTATACTCCATCCCATTGGAGATGCTCACCTGGAAACAAGTTGAAGAATGAATGCTTAGCAAAACGGTTCCAGCATTTTGTGCTGGATGTATGTAGGGAAACCTGTTGAACAATGATACTCTTGATCATTTCGCAGAAGTTTGTTTCCTCTCATCTGGCTTAATGGGCTAATAGTAAATTCTCTAGCTTGACATCCATAAGATGCTGATCATATTGTACACCAAACTTATCACAATCAAGCATTCCAGAGTGAAGGATGAAATGTCCATGTTCCTTCATTCCAAACAGTTCAAGATAAAGTGACAAGCTTGCACCTCTTAGTAGCTCGCTCATTGCAGGACATAGAAGATCTTAAAGGATCACTTGTGATCTGTTCTCCTCTTTCTAAACTTAACTTCTTATCTTGACCAGCTCCCTGAGAACCTTTGGGTATGTCATTATGATGATCAATAATGATAGATGTTCTGACACGTTTGTTTTAGAGTCAGGGTTTCATGATAAGAAACCTCAGGATATTCAAAATCCCCTCCAGTACTATCAAGGATCCCAAGCCATCTGTTCATATTGATAGTCTTATGAAAGATATGCTGACAAAGCAATGATCACAGATCAAGATAAAGATATGCATTGAATTGAGAAGCAGACAACAACATGGTGGTCATACTGATTGCAGATTGTGAGTAGCATCAAGTCCAAGGTTTCCATTTCTCACCTTTCAAAATCCCTTGCCCCTTCTGGATATTATGAGCTGACCTCAAATCATTGGAGTTGGATTGCTTTCCTGGTAGGTGGGATTCTCATATATATACTATCATTCATTGGCATGTCATAGCATGCCAGTATGGAGATATTCAGCTCACTTGTCAACAAGTCCATGAAGAAAAAGGTGGTGCTATTCAAAGCACAAGAGGGTGTGCTCCCTGCTGAAGATGATGGCAGTATTGCTGTTGATGTGGATGAAAATAACTAGGTCGACCAAGAAGAGAATCTCTGGAAAGAGAAGTCTCACATATGAAACTTGACATACTATTGGGAGTATGTGGACTCACTCCTTAGCCAGCTGTAAGACAGTGCTGAGTGCTCTGGCTTGACATTGGAGAAGCATAAGAGACTCCTCAATCAGTAAGTTAGATGATGAATCTGTGTGCTCGTATAGTTAATCATGTTTAATTAACAGATTCTTTACTTCATGCTTGCAGAAAGATATGATAGTATATCTGCCCACTGTGCAAAGCCCTAGCATTCCAGCAGCTACTCAGATAACCACAGAGATACAGTGCATCCTCCACCAGGAACTTGTTTGATGATCTGATTGTCATTCCCTGTGCCCCTGCAACTCCATTCTTACTCTTTCCAGTTGTTAATTTCTTGTGCTGTGAATATTACACTGCCTCTCTCACTCCCTACCTGTCACTCCCTTATCCTTACCACATACTTAATCATACCTGTCACTACCACATACCCTGGTTGTATAACAGTTGGTTTCTTCAATTTTGTCCTGTGTGAATAAGAGGTAATATGGCTATTCTGATCAGTATATGATCCTAGCCAAACCATGGAGTTCCAGTACAACATACTGTAAGAAGTTGGAGGCACATGAATAGAGCACACACTCAATTGGGCAGTTAGTATTTGACCCAGCACACTATCAATGACCAGCAGGGTACATGAATGAAGTTGCAGAATACATATACTCCAAACATATACCTGACTAGGTTCCAAATGTGTAAGACAACACCCTTAAGATAGTCCAATATGTATCAACCATACACTCAAATCCATGTCAGTCTTGCATTCCAAGGTTGGTTTGTGTGAGGCACTTCAACAGATCTCACCAGAACTTGGATGCAATTATCCAAAAGATAACTTGCTCCACATAGTCACTTTAATACTCTAATAGTGGTAGGATATAGCTCATAATCTAATGTATTCCTTTCAAAAAAAACCAGCTATGAATGTCACATATAGTACTTGATTAGTATTCTACATATAGCTACTAAATGAAAATATGAATGTTGTTCAGACTCCATCTTAACATAATAGTTATGTCCCATGATGAATATGTATGGCATATTGGATATACAATGGCTGACTAACACCAGAGTGAATACTCATGGCACATACAGTATGGCACACTAGCCATCCATTTGATTGAAAGTAATGTATATGATTGAAAAATCCACTATGTGATAGAAGACAAAAATTACTACTTAAACATATGCACAACCTCAACCTAACATAAATAAGTTTTGGCGTCTGTGAAACATTAGCTTACTTTGAGTATGTAATTGATTCTCTTAGCACTATTTTTCTTATTTATATAAGCAATATTGTCTTTTTATATGTGTTATTTAACTAGTTTAATATGATATATCTTACATGCTAGATCTTTATAGTCTATAAGTTAATTATGTCTATGTTTACCTAAGTAATATATCTGATTAGATCTTATTTTTTAATTGATTTTCTTAGTACCACTATTTCTATCTATCTAAGCAATATTGTCTTTTTGTGTGTGTTATTCAATTAGTTCAATATAATGGACTTTAAATATCAGATCCATATAGTTTTTAAGAATATATATGTTCATGATTGCAATCACTGATATATCTGATCATATTCTTCTTTGATTAAAAAGTGATCAATTGCAATATAGAGTTAAATATATTAAAGATCATTTTTATAGTCCATGTGATTAGCATTGAATCTACACAATTAGTATGTTATATTTATGCTATCTATTTATTGTTGAAATCCTTAATATATCTTTTTTTCTAATTAATTTATTATATTTGATATAGTTAAGTAAAAATATCTTGTCTTTGAAGTACTGGCTTTATTGGATTATATATTAGATCACATGGCCAGTCAATTTCAAATAGTTTGGTATATAGTGGCTTAAAAAACTATTCAGATGTTTGCATATTTTGTACAATAACCCCTAAATCTAGCCATAATATTTTGATATATCAAATATAGTATTTACTCTTGGCTTTCAATAGGTATAAGAATCAATTTTTTTGAATATAATTTAATGAAATAGTAGCCATTTCAAAATAATGACTTATTTGAATAGTTTTTTAACTTAAAGTTTTAATTACATATATTGAACTCTAGCATGCTATAAAATAATTATATCTCTTTGATAATGCTTCTATTATGTTGCCTTTATGTAACTAAATGCCAGACACTATATATACACCCCATTATTTCTTGCTAATTCTCCCATTATTATTATAAAAGCTATTTTCATTTCTCAAAGAAACAATATTATTCCTCTCTTCTCTATGGGCCTTTCCTCTAGAGAGATTGCTGTCAAAACTGGTCTAGGAAAGTCCATAGTATGTGAGGTCCTTCAGAAACTTTAAACAAAAAGGCCTAGACTTCATGGTAGTCATTCCTTAAAGCTTACTTCTATCAATAAAAGAACTATTGCTCGATAAATTATTACTGGCAAGACCAAAAATGCTGTTGATGTCACTTAATTTATCAATTTCATCATTGATGCTCCTGTTTGTTCCCAGATAGTGAGAAATATCCTTAAAGAAGCCTCTTTTAAAGCTATGGAAAAAAAAAAAGCTTCTACTTTCTTAAAAATATGGGAAACAAAAAGTTTGCCTTTGCTTACAAGTACCAACATTGGACTGTAAAGAGCTGGAAGAGAGTCATATGGTCAGATGAGACCAAAATTAATAGGATTGGATTAGATGGGCAGGAATATGTGTGGAAAAAAAAAAAAAAAAAAAAAACAAAAAAAAAAAGAGGAGTTGATTGCTAGAGAGATTAAAGATATAGTTAAGTTTGAAGAAGGTTTACTGATGGTATGGGGTTGAATGGAGTTGGGATCTTGAGTAAGATGGAGGAAAGAATGAATGCTGAGCAATATGTGACAATTCTGAAGAAGGGATTATTGCAAAGCATAAAGGAATTTGAAATTCTAAATAAAGACATTATCTTTCGAAAGAATAATGATCCCAAGCATATCTCTAGAAGAGCTCAAAAGTGGTTTGAAGAGCAGGAAATCAAGCTTCTGAATTGGCCTGCACAATCTCCAGACCTCAATCCTATTAAAAATAGTTGGAATCACTTCAAAAGATGCTTATTACTCTATGAAAGTGCATTTATAGAGATTTATCAATTATATGATAGGATGATAGAGAAGTGGGGGAAGATTTCTATGAAACAATGTCAGAAATGGATAGATAGTATGTCTAGAAGGATTGAAGCAGTTATCAAGGCCAAAGGAGGTCATATCAAGTACTAAATATTCAAATTTATATAAAGTCAAAAAATTGTCCAGATAAGTTATCATTTTGAAATGGCTACCATTTCATCAAATCTTATTAAAATAACTTGATTCCTATATCTGTTGAAAGCCAAGAGTAAGTACTATATTTAATATATCAAAATATTGTGGCTAGATTTAGAGGTTATTGTGAACTATTGTGTTTAGTGCAAAATATGCAAATATCTGGATAGTTTTTTAAGCCACTGTATGCATATTCTATTATTTGAAATACAATTTATGGGCATTACAGAATGTCTCAAGAACTACTGACAATAGCAACTTCATCACCAGCATTCATCTTATTCATACCAATCATTTTCTTATGTTCTGTATGCTTCTGGTAAATTTGTGCAAGTGTGCTGTTCTTTGAGAAAACATTTAATGTCTGAGTAAAGAGGGAAAATTTAGCTGTTTGCTTTATTAGCTATAGTCTATTCTTTTTAAACCCACATACTGGTTCCACCATCACATTAATTTCTTGACTTCATTCTTTTTCTCAGAGTCTTCAAGTAGCTTGAGAATACTATTATAGAAGCACTTAGAATCTATAACAAGATCAGTGCAAGAGAACACTTGTGCTGAAATCAATGTGAAGTGGGTCTACAATAGACATTAGTTCCAAAACATAAATGTGATATCTACTCATCTGAGTTGTGATACATGCAAATGAAGCTTTTATTACTGAATATATACCATGAATGTGCATGTTTCTGAAGTAAGTCACCTTCAGCTTCTGATCTATGGAGCTTGGGAACATGAAAGTATATTTGAATGCCTCCAATAACCAGTAGCTTGATTAGCATGAGCATCAATACTTGTAGTTAGTACTCATAGTCATGAGTAGACCACTATATATATAGAAGCCCATTTTAAGGGTCTTCAGAGTCATACATATAGTTCATGAACAAAAAAATAGGCCATTATATAGGAAGTAGAGATACTACAGGTATGGTAAATATAAGGAGAGTAATAGATAAATAATATATCTCACCTTAGTAGACTATATAATAGTCAACTGAGATATAGCCCAAGTAAGCAAGTAGCAAAGTACCATATATAGAGTATGTAAGCATAAAGAACTAGATAGGCAAGTGCCAGTAGTAGGCTATGCTATGGTAGCAAATCAACACATTGGTTATTAGCTACCTAAAGTTTACTGGTTGAGAGTTTTATGTGTGTTCTATACAGTGGCTCAAAAAAGTATCCCAATGTTGGGTCAGTTTGGAGAAAGTGATGAATTGCCAAAGATGATGAACAAACAAGACAAAGTATTTGCATAATGAAAGAAGGTACATGCTCTTGGCATTCCAAAACCGCTTAGGTCATGTAATTTGGTTGTCATGCCACTGAGATATGGCTATTTGAAAATGACATGTTATTGGGACACTTATTTGAGTATCATGCTATCACTTATTATTTGGTAAATATTATAAGGGTTTGACAGCTTCTGATGGATGTAATGTCCTGACCCTGATTACTTATGTAAATTACATAATTCTCAAATATATAAATGAAATGTATACCATCCAACTAACTTAATATTATCATAAAACCCATTCCTGCCTCTACTAAAGCAAATATCCTCTCCTACTCTGAATCTGACCTCTTTATTCATCAGATCTCCTCTCAAACTGGTTTGGGAAAGTCCACTGTGGCTAGGGTTATCAAGAAATTTCTTCCAGAGAAGAAAAATATCAAGCTGGAATATTTCTCAAAACTTTCTCCTACTAATAAAAAAGGATTGTCTCTAGTATTTTTACTAGAAAGGCTGAGAATGCTGTTCAAGATACCTATCTCATCAACTCTACCCTTCACTCTCCTGTCTCTGCACAGACTATTCACAATGTGCTCAAGGCTGCTTCTTTCAAAGCTATAGTCAAGAAGAAGAAGTTTTTCTTGTCTGACAAACATAGAAAACAAAGGCTAGCCTTTGCCCTCAAGTACCAAAACTGGACTATAGAGGACTGGACTAGGGTCATTTGATCAGATGAAACTAAAATCAACAAAATTGGGTCAGATGGAAGGAAATATATCTGGAAAGTTATAGGTGAGCCTCTGCAAAACAAAGAGATTCAAGGAACAGTGAAGTTTGGAGGGGGTTTTTTAATGGTCTGGGGATATATGGGCTGGAATGGTGTGGAAATCTTGGCAGAGGTAGAGAGTAAGATGGATGTCAAGCAGTATGTTTCCATTTTGGAGGACAATTTGCTGCCTAGCATGGAATATTCTGAGATTCCTAAAGAGAGCATTATCTTTCAACAGAATAATAATTCCAAACACTTCTCTAAAAGAGCTCAAGATTGGCTTGAATCTCATGGAATTAATGTTCTGGATTGGCTAGCACAGTCTCCAGACCTTAGTCCTATTGAACATGTTTGGCAAATCCTAAAGAAAAAGCTCAATAGCTATCCAACACCATCAAAATGAGTATGAAAACTGTGGGAGAGAATTGTAGTGGAGTGGGATAAGATTGAGGCTGAGGAATGTCAAAAACTGATCAAAAGCATGCCTAGGAGGCTAGAGGCAGTGATTAAGGCCAAAGGAGGCTGTACTAAGTACTAAAGATCTAAATTGAAATGATGCTGAAATAAGTGTCCCAATAACATGTCATTTTCAAATAGCCATATCTCAGTGGCATGACAACCAAATTACATGACCTAAGCGGTTTTGGAATGCCAAGAGCATGTACCTTCTTTCATTATGCAAATACTTTGTCTTGTTTGTTCATCATCTTTGACAATTCATCACTTTCTCCAAACTGACCCAACATTGGGACATGTTTTTGAGCTACTATATATTAAGTGCTAAGCATGAGTTGCAATCATAAGACAAAACAGTACTTACTTGACATAATTCAAATCAAGACCAGTAGGACATAATAAGGCTCCAGTGTGATCACAATTAAATCTGTATTCTAACTTGATACTCTGAGAAACATAAAAGCTCAATGATTGACCCTTGAAGGTAATCCAGTTGATTATAGGGCCTTTCATACCCTTTGTGTCATCTGCTCTTGCTCCATTGGTGCCTTTCTATATCTACAAAACTGTATGATTAGTAATATTATTGAAGAGGCCAAATATACAAAGTTAGCTATCATAATGACTTTTTCCTTTGAGAATTCCATAAGTTAGTCTTTCAACCTTGGAACAATTCAAAATAGCTCACAGAAACAATGTGCTCCTTTCTTTTACTAAGGAAAAGGTCAGATAATGTACAAAATGAGGCTCAAAGATGACATGCTTAGCAGTTAGAGACTCTTTTAGGATATTATCAGCCATAGAGTGAATCTCATTCATGATGAGGGTTTGTATGTTACAGAACACATGAACCATCCTTCCAAAATGGTGTATGTGGTGAACTAATGGATTCTGGGTAGTCTTGGCACAATATTAAAAACAACTGACAGGTACTGTATGATTTTTTTCTATGTTCCATCTATAAAGCATGTCTAGTGGAAGCTCCATATCTTTTATCAGATATAGGCTGCTTGTCTTCATTGGTGGAATTGACAGCACTGGCAGAAGCTGGTATTATGAGCAGGACTTAGTTAAATAAAAAAGATCAAGATTGTTCAGCAAATATTTTGTACATTTCTCAATGCCATATTTGTAGAGCTTGTGTTTACCAAAGTTCATCCTTGCACTAGTAAGATCTAAGTTTGAGAAATGTTATACAATGAATTCTGTGATAAGAAGGTCATACAAGCACATAGACTGAATATAAATAGAGATAAATCTCAGGCTTTTCTTTACAAGCCCATATTCTCTCTTCCATTTGAGCTTTTCCACCTTTGAGCTTTAATTTTGCTTGTCCTCACCAGTATGAATTTCTGACTTTGCTACTATCATCAGCAAACTAGCCCCCATTTGTGAAGTGCTATACAGAATTGTTTAGCATTACAGATCTTAAAGAAAGATTTCTAGTAATATAGAGACATATAGATGTGTGCAAGAGCTATATAGAAAGTGGTTATAATGATATCATATTATCAACCCTTTACACTCCACAGCCATATAGAGGCTCTTTTGAGCAGGGCAAACAATATATATATTATATAAATTAAAAAATTCATTGTAACTAAACATGAGAGGAGAACAAGAGCAACTTGAAGAGTAGTAATGACATATCATTGTCTCCACTGTTCCCACTATTCCATGGTCATTCTTATGGTCATTCTTGATTGTTCCTATTCTTATCATCTCAGTGATGCTGTTAAAGCCACTGTGCCATTGTTATTCTTATCTCTGTCCTTGTTGTGTGCTGTTCCCATTGTTGTTGTCATTATACATGTCTTTGTTGATGCTGTTCCTGTGATTGCCATTATCTTGATAATACTATTCATGCCACTGTGCTGTCTGTTACACTTGGCTTGAGTAAGGATGAGCATAGTCTTTGTAGAAAGTTTCAAGATCAAAAGTTCAGAAGAAGTGTTCACTTGATGGTAGAACAAAGATCAATAGAGATCCTATGATTGGCCAGAGGTTCAAGGTAAGTGTCCACTTAGGTATAGGATAAAGACACAAAAAGAGTACTTAGAGAGCAATTAGTGGTTCAAAGGGAATGAAGCATAAAGAGGTAGTGAGGTGAAGTGGTGACAAGCAGGACAGGGAATGTAACAACCTCCAGTGGAGATGTGGGCAGAGTAAAGGGGGATTGTAATGAGATAGAAGTGGACAGTGAGGAAGGAGTAGAATGATGGTAAAGAGGACAGTGGTTCTGAGGGTAACCAGAGGTATTCCTTAGACAAATAGGATATATGTACATGCTGCAGTCTGAGCAGTGATGTCCAAGGTGGTGGCAGTGAAAGCAGGCTTCATGAAAGCAAGGGTAAGAGGAAATCAAGAAGGTAAAGCTGTTATTTCCAGTTCAGACAGCCTTTGCTTGGTCAAGAGCAGTAGTCTTAGTGAATATTAGGATATTAGATGTGGTGGTAGATGAAGAAACATGAGGGTGGTACACACAGAACAAGAGCTTTATTCATTTTGTCTTGGTAATACTGTAAGTTGTCCAGGAACTTCCCCATGGCTGGAAGAAGAAGGTAGCCTTGGATGATATTATAAATCAATTCTATTCAATAAGAGGCTGGAGTGGTGGGGACACAGGATCTCATCTCTTGGGACAAAAGGGCAAGTCATCTGTTCTGGAGGTAAGTGAGATAGAGAACATACAAAGATAAGCCCATGCTCAGGTGGGATCTGATGGGGATGGTGAGTGAGGTATTGATGAGATGAGAGTAAAGGCAGTTCACATAGTTCTGGTCAGGGAAGAGATCCTGGTGGAGGTGTTCTCTATAAATAGGGATGTTGATGAGGACAATGGAGTATTTAGAGGGAGTAGCAATTACAAACAAAGGTAAAGTTATTAATGTGAAAGTTTTAGAAGGTAGAGTAGAGGAAGACAAAGAGGAGGGAGTTGAGATAGAGAAAATAAAAATAGAGGAAAGGCAAAAGATAAGAAAGATTGTTTATTTCTTGGGGTATTTGGTAGTGCAACAATTGTTGGAAGGCTATGAGGGGGAGAAAATGGAGTGGTAAAGGTTTTTGTAGTTGTTTAGAATGGAGATTGCATATTTCAAGTTCTATTCTGGAATCCAGGAGTCTTCTTCAGCTGAATATTCTTTCCATTAGATCAAGAACATATAGGAGGATGGAGTTTCATAGTGGCACAAGATCTTTTCAATTTCATATTCTTCTTCTTCCTTGATAAGGTCAGGTAGTAATAAAGGGAAGTTTGGGCTGTGTACATCATTTTTGTAATAGAGAAATAGCAAAGAGACATGAAACACAGGATGGATTTTCCAGGTCTTAAAAAGGTGGAGTTGGTAGATTATTGAAGATAAGACCTTGGTGATAAGAAAAGGTCCTTCTTGTTTGGGGGCAAACTTTGAATTAGGCACAGAGTAATGGAGATTGTGGGCTTCGAGCCTTACCTTGTTCTCTTATTTGTTGCAGGAGGACATGACTTGGCAGGCAAGTTTATGGGTAGTAAGAGCTCTTTAAGATAGGTTTCAACAGCAGGAAGGGAGGTGTCTGCAAGGACAGAGGAAAGGGCATAGGGTTCATAGCCTATCATGAGATAGAAGAATGACTTGTGGGTGATGGAGTGGGGGCAGTGGTTGTGTGTAAATTTGATATGGAAGATCTTATGTATCTGCTCAAGATTCAGGATTACTTCTGCAGAAGATGTGAAGGTAGGTTTTAACTTCTTGGTTAACATGTTCAGTTTCCCTATCCATCTGAGGGTAATAAGTAGTGAATAGGAAGAGGTCATAGTTCAGGAGATAGCCAAGTTCCCTTGCAAAGATAGAGGCAAACCAAAGGCCTTGATTCAAGATGGTTTTGTTGTAAAGGCCAAACCAGAGGTAGATTTTGTGAAAGAAAATAGAGGCAATTCCCTTGGTGGTAATTATTTTCTTGGTGGGGCAAAGAATTGCCCCCTTAGTAAGTCTATGGTTCACCACAACCAATAGGGAGTCAAAGCCTGAGGAGGTAGGGAGGTTAGTAATGAGATTGCAAGAGATCTATTGAAAGAGGCAAGTGCAGAAGGAGGCAATAGGTGTCAAGGGAGGAATGGTGGGGTGGATGTTGTTTTTGTTCTGCTGGCAGATAGCATAGCCTTCAACATACTTTTGGACATACTGGAGGAGTCCAGGTCATCAGAATTCTGCAGCAACAAGTTGATGAGTTTTAAGAAAGCCAGAATGGCCAGCAGTTTTATAAAAGGGATTTATCAGGAGGGACATAGGCATGACCTTTGTAGGTCAAAATACCATTGGTGTTTCCAGTCACTGAGGTGAAAGTGGAGAGAGGAGGGCATGTCTTTATTAAGGCCCTGAAGGGTGTAAAAAACAAGGAGGTCTTCTTTTAAAGATGAAGCAATGTGGTTGGATAGGGTGGCATCTATGCCCCAAATAAAGAGAGAGGGGAAAAGTAAGATAGTTTTCTTGTTGTTGGTTTCATTTTCAAATAGGAGGTCAGGGTGGTGGGAGAAAGTATTTGAGCTGAAAAGGAGCTTTTCTGAGACATGGACCATTTTGAGGTCAAAGTCAGCAAGGTCAAGAAGCCATCTTGCTTGACATCAGTTGAGATATTGAGTCTAATAAAAGTATGTCAGATTCTTGTGATCAGTAAAAATCTAAACTAGAAAGGAGAAACCATAGAGGGTACAGAGGATGGCAAGGAGTTCCCTTTCATATATGTTATAGTTTCACTCTGCAGGTGAGAATGACTAAGAGAGGTAGGAGCAAGGATACTAATTGCTATTGGCATTTATCTGAAAAAGGATCATATCAAAAGTGAACTTGAAGGTATCAGTTGTAAGAGTAAAGGGTCTGGCATGGTTAGGGAGGTGGAAAATGGGTTTTTTGAGGAAGAGGCACTTAAGATTTTTGAAAGATTGCTGGCAGGCATTGATTCATTTCCAGATGAGGTTTTTCTTGATGAGGTCAATGAGAGGGCAGAAAATGGTGGAGTAATCAGGGATAAATTGTTGGTAGAAATTGGCAAAGCTAAGGAAGGAGTGGACATCTTTGACCTTGGTTGAGACTGGTCACTTGACAATGCCATTAAGTTTGACCAGGTCCATGGCAAGCTGGCCCAGTTTAATAATTATTTCAAGATATTTGATCTCAGAGGAGGTGAAAGTACATTTCTCCAATTTCAAGTGAAGATCTAGTTCCTGTAGGTGGGCAAGAACTTGTTTGGTTCATTTAGTGTGGGTGGCTTTGTCAGGGAAGAAGACAAGGAGGTTATTCATATAGATAATAAGCCATTCTTTAGTAATCATGTTTCTAAAAGAGTTGTTCATGAATTGCTGAAATGTGATAGAGGAGTTGGTGAGATCAAAGAACATCACAAGGGGTTTGAAGAGGCCTTTGTGGATAATAAAGGCAGCCTTCCACTGGTGCCCATTTTTGATATGGATATTGTTGTACCCCTAACAGATATCAAACTTGGTAAAGAGTTTGACACCATTAAGCTTATCAATGAGATCAGAGATGAGGGGAAGGGGGTAGGTACCTCAGGTAGTATGTTCATTAAGGTAGCAGTAGTCTTGGCAAACTTGGAGTTTGCCATCCTTCTTTTTCACAAAAAAGAAGGGGAATGCCTGGGGAGATTTTAAGGGGTGGATTTTTCCTACTTTGAGGTTTTTGTCAAGAAAGCCTCAGTAGCTTTGCATTCCTCAGAAGACAGAGAATAGAGTTTTCTTACTTTAGAAATGAAGAAGTTGTTGAAATTGATTTCATGGTTATAGAGTTATTTGAGTGGAAGATGGCAAGTCTCTGTTTTAGAGAAGACAGAGGCAAACTTAAAGTATTTGAAGAGAGGGACAGGCTTTGGTTTCACCTTTTCAGCAGCAGCAGTGAGTTTGGTGGCTGTGGTAAATCTAGCAATGACAGAGAAATTGACAGGGAGAAATCTGGAATCACATTGAATGATTCAGTGAATATACTAGTTATCTATTGCTTGTCTAAGGTATTGCTGCTTGGTTTCATAGTTAAGATATTTGTGGAGCCAAACATCAGTAGTGATGATTTATATGGTTTTCAGGGAAGAGGGGAAAGTTTGGTAATATTCAGGCATCTTGTCATGCCTGGATGCATTCAAGACAAAGTCAAAATAGAGTTTCTTGGTTTGATCAAGATTCTTGTCAAGGGATAGGATTTGTTTCTTCTAGTTGATGAAAGAGTTAGAGAGTCAAAGCCATGGGAGTTCAAGAATAATGTTTTGGTTACCACAGAATATGACATAAAACAAGGTTTTCTAGATAATTTCCTCAATGTTGGTATAGAGGGTGGTGATATATGGAATACTGCCACTATTGTTAGGCAAGGCATCAAAATTTTATACAGGGATGGAGGAGTTGGGTTATTGAGTTGGAAGATGATTCTTCTGGATGAACTGCTAATTAATGCAGTTCAGATTAGCTCCAAAGTTGATCAGGGCATTGATGTTGATAGTTTTTATTGCATATGATGCTTTTATGAGCTGCAAAGAGATTTTTATTGATCTAGGGGATGTAGATACTGTTACAGCATTGTAAGAAGGGGAGATGGCTTGCATTGATTGAGGTCTCCAGTTTAAAAATCCTGGAAAGAAACCCTGGCTACTATGTCCTTATTATCTGATTTGATTATCTTAAGCTTGAGGAAATCTTTCTTGAGTTTCTTGACATGGTTGACATGAGATTTTGAATTGAAGGGGAAGTTGGGACATGCAGAGCTGAGATGGCCACCTTTTGGCAGTAAAAATAGAGTCCTTTCTTAATGCAATGTTTCCTTTCCTCTGGAGTAAGCTTTTTTACTCTGATGATATTAACATTTATGACATTTGGATCCCTTTCATATTTCTTGTGTTCTAAAAAGGAGCAGTAGGGGGTAGGTTTGTTGGGATCTTGGTTTTGTTCCTCAATAGCCTTAGCCTGTTCTAGTCTGCTAACAAAGGTAACTACTCTAGAGCATCAATTATCAAGGGTGGTGGAAATGGTGTTGAGTGTCAGGATCCTCTTCATTAGTTTGGCAGCTATTCTAGTAGAGTAAAAGCCAATTAGCATGTTTTGGTTAGTGACTTTTGCTTGGCTAGCATGGTCTTAAAAAAGGGCATTGTACTCAGCAATGAATGGTTTATATTCTCTTCTATGTTTGTTATAGCATATTCTGGTAAAGACAAGCCAGATGAGTGCAGCAGCAATGGCATTCCCACTTTCAAAGGTTTTTGTGAACTTAGTTACAAAGTTATCAAAGATTCCCAGGACAAGGGTTGAGCCTGAGAGAGCATGCAGATAAAAGATGTTGACCTAGGTTGATGCTGAGCCCTTGGTTATATACAAGAGGGTAAAAATAATCTTCTTCTTATTGATGGTATATATGTTTCTATTAATGGTGAGGTAGATAATAATGGTGGTTATCCAAGGGATGGCCTTTGAATTGTTGCCATTGAAGTGTTCCAGAGTAACAATGTGAAGTTTAGTGAATTTAATGGTCATGATATGAGAAGATGGAAGTTGAAGAGTGGAAATGGATAGGATATTGAGTCATTGGAATACTAGGAAGGGGTTGGTTTGAACAACAGGAGTGGAAGAAGAAGAAGTAGGTGCTCTGGAGAGGTTTAGAGCATGGGCAAGGTCCTAGGCAAGGGTAGTAATGTCACTTTGTTCAGCAATCAAGGAAAGATGCTGATTGATGGGTAATGGGGAGTTATCAAAGAGTCCAAAGCAATTGTCAGATTCTTGATTAGAGGAGTTCTGATCTGACTCTCTGAAAGCATCTAGCAAGGGTTCTGGGGATTCTGTGGTTGAGATATGATGGCTTACTTGATAATAGCCTTTTAAAGGATTAAGCTAGAGCTTTTGTTATACTTGACCTGGGTAAGAACAAGTATAGTCTTTGTAGGAAGTTTTGAGGTCAAGAGTTCAAAAGAAGCATTCACTCAATGGTAGGACAGAGACCAATAGAGATTCTATGGTTGGCCAGAGGTTCAAGATAAGCATCCACTTAGATATAGGACAAAGACACAAAGAGAGTACTTAAAGAGCAATTAGTGGTTCAAAGGAGGTCAAGAGGATTCCAAGGGACATTTAGAAAGGTTCAGTGATATGATATATTCTAGGAGGGTAAAAACACAAAGAAGCTCTAGCTTAGAGATATAGAGTATAAGGTAAAGGTTTATATATCTGAGTCAGAGAAGGTCATAGAATATTAAGGAATAAATATTAGTAAGCATAGAATGTGAAAGAACAATAGTGAAGGGTGAGAGCAGGTAACTAATGACAAAGCAAGTGAAATATTGTAAAATACTATGGAACAATGATAAGTCATCTGTGAAAAGAAATAGTATTCAATAAAATAACTTGTAAAGATAATCAAAGAAAAGAGGTGAGTAAGAAAAAGAGTAAGTCATAATACTGTCATTGTCATTGTTATTTCCCTTATCTTTACCATCCCCATTGCTGCTGTTGTCATCTTGGTGATACTGTCCATGCTACCATGCCATCATCACTGTCTTTGTCATCTTCCTTGTTGTTATTGTTCCCATTCCTATTGTCATTGTCTTGGTGGCACTATTTGTGCCACTATGCTATTATTGTTTTTGTTGTTCCAGTCATCTTTATTGTCTCCATTTGTGTTGCCATCAGCATCATCACAGTGATGTCATGCTGTTGTTGTTATTTTCATGGTCACCATTCTTATCTGTGTTATCCCTATTATCCTTATCATCTTTGTCTTGGTGATGCTTGTGGTGCCACTATGTTGTTGTCACTGCTGTTGTTCCTGTTGCTGCTGTTGCCTTGGTGGTACAGGTGGTACCACCATGTCATCATTGTCATGTCATCTTGGTAGTGCAGATGCCACTATTGTTCCTGTTATTTCCATCATTGTTATTGTTATCATCATCTTAGTGGTGCAGATGGTGCCACTGTGTAACCATTATCCCTATTATTTAGTCATTATTGTCTTGGTGGTACTAGTCATTCCCATTATTCCCATTATTCTTATCCCTGTTTCCCATTGTTATTTTAATTTAATTTAAATTTTATTTTAGCTTTTTTTTTTTTTTGTGGAATACCACCTATGATCATGAACACGATTGTCCACATGAACTATTCAAAGTTGTCCTACGAAACATGTCAGCTGGTGATACGATTATTCCTCCGAGTTGCACATGCCATGCCTTCTTGAGGACACCTGGCACGAAAGAGGTCACAATTGGTGTGGTGATGATAACATCTATATATACTCAATGATGTATTCAATCTCGTGTTTGAAGCACCACAATCCGATAGTTGCCAGACATATTGGTGGCAAGATTGAAAACCCCTGACCACTGATGTTAGTAGGGAGCACAATTCCCTGCTGTGTATAACTGATATCTGTCAGTAAATAGCCCTGAATTGGGCAGGGTGTTCTGATGATTAAGCACAGCATGAAAGGAGCTCTTGAAGGTGACATTCAAAGAGCCTATTCTTCAAGTGGTGATGATTCTCAACTATGTCGTGCATGTACAAGACATGCTGATATACACAGCTTGTAACTGCAGGTTCATGATCCTGTGCTCAAACATAGTTACTCCCCGACGTTGGACACCAAGGAGATGTGTGATGCAATGATCGCCATTGAACTGGTAATTAAAGGGACAGTGATGCATCACAGTAAACTGCAGACATCGACAAAGAAGGATGTCGGACACCACTGAGGAAGTTGTTTGGAGTCACATCGTCATGATATTGCTAAGTTGTTGCCAATAGTAGTTTCAATGAACTTGGTATCAATTTGATTCCACAACACCGCCACAACACCATCCTTGCCCAATTTGGGTTAGCATCACTGTATGTTGTGACATGTCACAGTTGATAGTGGCACTGCAGCCAACATGCTACTAGTTAGCAATGAGTCACCATGCCAGTGGCTGCGTCATACATCTCCTCGGTGTTCAACACTGGGGAGTACCTTCATCGATGTTCATGGTTTACTGTGGTTACCATCACTTCTCTTTCTCTTTTTCTGTCTGTGGTTCATCACAGTTAGCATCAGCATCCCTTCAACTGCTAGTTGGCATCGCCGTCTCACACATCTCCTCAGTGCTCAACACCAGGGAGTATCTTCATCGATTTACTTCAGGAACCGTCATTTCTTTCTCTCTTTCTGTCCATGGTTTACCACGGTCAGCATCAGCGTCCCTCTAACTGCTAGTTGGCATCACCGTCTCACACATCTTCTCAGTGTTCAACACCAGGGAGTACCTTCATTGATGTTTATGGTTTACTGCAGTTACCATCACTTCTCTCTCTTTCTCTTTCTGTCTGTGGTTCACCATGGTTAGCATTAGCATCCCTACAACCACTAGTTGGCAGCATATCTCCTCGGTGTTCAACACTGGGAAATAACTTCATCGATATTCGTGGTTTACTGTGGTCACCATCACTTCTCTCTTTCTCTCTTTCTGTCTGTGGTTCATCACAGTCAGCGTCAGCATCCCTCCAACTGCTAGTTGGCATCGCCGTCTCACATATTTCCTTGGTGTTCAACACTGGGGAATACCTTCATCAATGTTTGTGGTTTACTGTGGTCACCATTATTTTTCTCTCTCTTTCTGTCTGTGCTTCACCACCAGAAGTGACCAGCGGGATTTCAGCCTATCCCCTGCACTTTTTACCATCAGCTGTGATTTACTGTGTTGAGCCTCAGTCTTTGGTCAGTGACCACCACACTTTCCTCCATCAATTTCCATGGCTTGCTCCACCGCAGCACTACCACCATTCCTTACTTTCTCCTGCTTGTGCTTCATTGTGATTCAGCATGACCACCATTGCCATCCCTCCAACTGCCAGCTGGCAATGACACTGCATTGCATACTTCGGTGTACAATTTGACACTGGGGCGATGACAATAGCACCATCATCTTAGACTCCATTGGGGCCCTGGTGGTCAAGACCCTGGTGCATGCCAAAGACTCACAGGCATCTGCCTATGACTTGCTGGATTGGCTGGAGGAAGAGGCAGGAATGGGCGTTGGATAAGATTTGTTGAAGAAGAAGTGTTGAAGACATGTTGGTCGTAGCAGACGCGAGCACAAACTTTCTTACTTCTGTTTTTGCCCCACCTGGTGAGCAGTGCGTTTTAGTGGATGCTGTACAATTGATTGTGCAAGGTTGGTTTCACTTGATATCATATAAGTTAGGTTAGGTGATGTCCATCCTTTATACATTTGCTTTCAGTTCGACATAATATGGAGCCCACGTCATGCTACCCTGACCTGGATACTTGTCTGAATATGTGCAGGTTCTTCCTATCCACCTTCCGACAGAACCAAAGGAATGCCTCTAGGAGATTATTGTATCACCCCTTCTCCTTTTCTAGAGCCCATGTCTTGAACTGGCCTTGCGTTATCAGTACATCCTTCTTCCCCAGATTTTTCATCATCTGCTCTTGAAGCTCTAAAACTTCCCACACTCTGTAGGCCACCCTAAAAATGAAGTGACTTGGTTCATGTGACACATTGGCCCTTCTCCATTATGCTACCTAGACTGAGGCATCCTGTAGTGATAGCAGTAGGAGTAAGCCTCAAATGTTAGGGAGTCCTTGAAATGTGCATAGCCACCCGAATTCATGTGGTCCATCCACAGACATTTCGGGTAGTCATCTGCCATCACACACTCTGCATGTACAAAGTGGTATGGGGATGGTCTTTTGAAGTGTGAGATGAAGAAATGGATTGTTCATGTTGATGTCTGATATTTAATCCTTAATAATACTGATTAAGTATAATGATAGCACATGTGATATGTTCTGTGAGTTGTATGAAGCCTGGGAGTGGCTTGAAAATGAACATTATTATAGGGTACTGGAGGCTTGATCAATATTATGATGTGTGAAAATTCTGTCTGGTGTGAATATAGTGGGTCAAAGATATCTAACCATGCTCTAGAGCATTAAGTTGGATAATCCATACAGGGGGCCACTATGGAACATGTCTTTGTCATTCAGAATAAGAAGGAAAGAGGAAGGGAAGTTGGGTATAATAATTGGTTGCAATGATGCCAGTAAGGCAACCAATAATGTTAATAAGGGTAATATGAATCTTATTGTGTTGTTTTTGCACTAGATAGGGCTTATAACCTATTGAAATATGCAAGGCTAAACATGTGTGTAAATACTTCAGTCAAGTAATATAAGACTGGAGAATAGTATCTATCTCCAGTTGAGTAATATAAGACTAAGGGAAAAAGTATATTGTAGTGCATGACTTATAAGTCTATGAATGGTGTCAGAAAATGAAAGTTGGTTAGATATTAATCAGTATGTGCTATGTGTCTACAGGCTGTCCATTTTTAACAAGCTAAAGAGTTAAGATTAGCAACAGGCCATTCAACTTGCTTGATGTATACAAGGAATTGATTTTTGGTGCTCAGAAACTCCATAAGGAATAGCTTATGGTTAGAGAGGGCATAATGTAATGCACATACTAATATAATAGATTGTAGAGCCAAATGATCTTCAACACAAGTGATGCTGAACATGTTATTAATATAGGAGTGGCTAGAGTGCTTGATGGCATCTGTGCAGTTAGTAGATAAGAAGTATCATAGTTCTATATGCTAAGTTTTTGCAAGATATATTACAAGAAGGGAAAAAGAAGAACATTGTCAATAATAATATTTGAATTAAAAGTGTTCATCTTGCACTTCTTATTAGCTACTCTTTTCTCAGCTTTAGCCTGTTTCCTGATGAGTTATGCTTGTTTCTCCTTGATGTAGGCTTGCTCTACAATAGGATCTATAGTGATATAGGTGTTCTCTTTTCTCTGCACTTGCCAGGTTGCAATATAGGCTTTCCTGTCTGCTTTGTATGCTACAAGTAGATACACAGCAGCTTGAGTATTATCCAGACCCAAATCAAGGTGGATGTTATTTCAGATAGTCTCAAACTTCTGGCCAATGAAGTTAAATATGGCTTTAAGTACTAGATTGGCCATATAGTGAGATGAAAATTTTTCTAGCAGGGTGTAAATGGATGCTTAGACTACTAAAAAAAGAAAAAAAAGAAAGTTATAAGTGAATCTTAGATATAATGGAATGGATAATGAGCAATAATATGGCATAAAGGAAAGAAGACAATGTACTACTCTGGGCTTACCTGATCAAAGACATAGCTTTCATAACATACTTGTGCCTCATATGTCATAGAGTATCATATTAGCTATTATTTTCTATTTTTGCTTTTTTGATCTGTAATTATATTTTTATATTTTTATATTTTAACTCAGGTAAATTCTTGAAACTGATGTTTTGATTTGTTTGCTTATCTAATTCAACTTAGAGAATACTATTTTTGTATTTTTTAAAATAATTTATATTTTAATTGAGATAAATTTAACTAAAATTTGAATTTATTTGCTTATCTAATTTGGCATAGGTGATATGCTTATATAATCAGATGTGGCCCAATCTTTTATATATCTTCTTAGTGAAAAATGCTAAAAAGATTTGAAGAAAATCTCTAAGAGTTTTTTAAGAGATTTTTAATGGATTTTAACAAGGATGATAACTATACCTATTTTTGAAACCTCTGAAGATTAGGCCTTAGAGGCCAATTATTTGTAACATAGAAAACCTTCTCTTAGATTCTATAGGGGTTATTTTAATTCTAACTATACTTTTTATAATATAACTAATATTTTAATTTGTTTGCTTATATAATAAGATAAATATTATTTGTATTTCTTGTAACTAATCTACTTATCTAATACTGTTATAGTCTAAGTATGCTAATAAACTGGTAATCTACTAATAAGATTAGAATACTCTAATAGATAAAATAAACTACTTGTCTAATTAGCTATTTAACTATATATATATATGTCTAAATCTATTGTACAACTAATAATTTGATATTTATATAATCTAATAATTTATCTAACTAATTTTAAAGTAATATTTAAATTTGAAGTAATCTAGCTTTTGATCTATAATTTAAATGCTATAAATTATCTAATAATATAATTTTAAGTCATTTAGATAGATTTAAACAAATTTGAAATATCTAGAAAAATTGCTAGTTTTTATTATTGATACTATTATTATTTAAATAAATAAATACTATACTGTTTCCTTTTCTTATAGATTATAATATAAACAAATAGATTATATTTGTTTGTTACTATTTATTACTATTAACAACATATATTATTATAACCATTTAAAATTTTTATACTATTAACACTATCAAAAAGTATATAAAAAGGATAAAGAAATATTTACAATTGATCTCATACAAGATTTATATTAATCTTAACTTCAACTAAGTGCTAAAAAAGAAAAAGAGATTAGATTTATATATTTGATACTATATAGATATTACAAAAAAATTCTCACACTTTTGGCAAATATTACAATTTTTTCAGATATTGCTAATATAATCAAATAATCAATTATTAGAGTTAGAGTAGAATTAAAAAGAACTATTATTAAAGATTATTATATATAATTATAATGCTATTTAATTAATAAATATAATAGATTATTTGACACTAAGTATTATACCACTTATTATTTTATAGCCATAATTATATAAATGTAATTAGAGGATGATTATTTATATATATAGAGTTATTATTCAAGACTTCTTTTTTTGATATTAATAAGGAAAAATTGATAAGAAAGGTATGATAACTAGCATATAAACAACATCAAGAGAATATTAAGCCTAAAAGTACTTTACAAAGACTAATATTTAATATAACAAAAACTACAAACTATAATCTGCAAACTCTGTTAGTGTTATTCAATCATATATAGTAACTTAAAAAAATGTTCCAATATTAGATAATTTTGAAAAGAGTAATTATAGTGAAAGATAAGAAACAAAAAAGATCAAATAGTTGTAGAATAGTAGAATATATATACTCTTGGGATTTGAACACTACTTGAATTATATAATTTGATTGTTATGATACTAAAATATAGCCAATTTAAAATAGTATATTAGTGAAATATTTATTTGAGTATTATTACTATTTTATAGTTTATAGTTAAGATAATATATACTTGGCTTTATTTGCTTATACAATCAATGATATGCATGTAAAAATTATTTCTGAGTTTAAAAAGCTTATATACATATTTATTAATATAATATACTAATATTCTATTTTAGCTTGATATTGATATTTTTTATAGCTCAATTATTTTCATATTGATTATTTATAATCATAAATATATACAATCACTTTACAATATGCATAAATATAATAAAGGTTAGCAATCTATATATTTTTTTCTTAGCTTCTAATATATTATTTTTTTAATTGTCTGCTATAAACCTAGAAATAATATTTAATCAAAGATATTTTTATATTATATTGGCCATTTATTGTCCATTGTAACCTTATTAATTAATATGTTATAAAACATCCTATAAAAATCACAATTATTAATAATATCATCTATATTGCTTGAAATATTGAGAAGTCTACTTGAACTAGTTAATATTTATAGGAATGTAATGCTAGAGAGTTATAATATTATTTTATAGTTTATAAGAGTCAACCTTCATCAAATGGTTATTAAATATAAAGACAAAAAAAAATTTAGAAATATCTATTATTATTATATATTCTAATATTATTCATTTTTATCAGCTTTAAGAGATATTATAGGCTAATATATGATAATATATTCCATAATACAAACATATCTATTAAAATAACTTATGGCTAATGTAGAACAAAGATATTTTTGATCAAATATCACTTTTAGATTTATAGTAGATAGTTAAAAAAATAATATACTAGAAGCTAAGAAAAAAATACATTAATTGCTAACCTTAATTGCATTTATCCATATTATAAAGTGATTGGATATAATATTTAAATATTTTCTGATTATAAATAATCAATATAAAGATAATTAAGCTGTAAAAAATATTAATACCAAGTTAAAATAGAATATTAGTATATCATATTATTAAATAGTAATAATAAATAGAAATTAATGTGTATGTAGGCTTTTCAAACTCAGAAATAATTTTTACATCCACATTATTGATTTTATAAGCAAATAAAGTCAAGTATATATTGTCTTGACTATAAACTATAAAATAGTAGTAATGCTTAAATAAGTATCTTAATAACATACCATTTTAAATTGGCTTTATCTCAATGCTATGACAATTAAATTATATAATTCAAGCAGTATTAAAATGCCAAGAGCATAAATATTCTACTATTCTGTAACTGTTTAATCTTACTTGTTTCTTATCTTTCACTATAATTACCCTTTTCAAAGTCATTTAATATTGAAATATTTTTTTATATTACTATATATAATTGAATAATACTCATAGAGCTTGCAGATCACAGTTTGAGAAGTGGCAATAGCTTAAGAAAAGCTTAAGAAGAAGTTTTGCCTAGATAATAAATCTATGAGGCAATTGGATATGTAATAAGTTGATTGAAAAGGCAATGGATAGATGAGATACTAGAAATTTAGGATTCCTATTGTGGAAAAGATATTGGATGGAAGAAAAGACTCTCTTGAGTAAGTAGTCTTGAAGAGAGGTAATCTGAAAGAGGAAAATTCAAAAGGATGGCTCTTGAATCCTTAATTGTCTAAACTCTCTTTGAAGTATTGAGCTCTTGTAGCTCTTTCTTTTGCAGATAAGATTCTGTAAATAAGAGCACTGTGGAGCCTATTGAGGGCTTTCTTTTTTGTCCTCTACTGTATTTATACTACAGTATAGGGGGCCTATGCTACAGCTTTTCCACTTCCTGGGATTCTTCATTTAGAATCCAGTCTAGTCAAGATAACTAGATATGACTTCTTATGACTGGTTTTTTTGATGACAAGCTCTGCCTTATGAATGACTCTTTATGACTATTACAGGCTATGCAAGGAAGTTACTAGGGCTATGCTTCTTAGCTTAGAAATAGTAGCATTGCCATTCACTAGTTTTAGAATGAATACAAGTAGTTTATAGCAATAAGGCTATAATTGCCTGAATTGGACTATAGTACCTTCTCAGAGAGCTGTACATAAATAAGCAAGTTATATGGTAGAGGATCTTGATTATGTGATGCTATAGGAGTTGGATGGTTATGCATCTACAAGGTTTTAAGATGTAAGAAAAAACTTATCAAAAATTATTAACCTTAGTAGTAAAGATATAATAAAAAGATAAATTTATATCTTAAGAAGTTGGAGGGTAGGATATCTAAACTATTAAGAGTAGCTAGTTCATAGAGTAAGCTTTCTTGAGAATAGATGTATCAGATAACTAGATGAATAGAAGTTGGGGAACAAGAGTAGAAAATAGATAAGATAGGATAGGCATGATTTGATAAATTGTCTAGCCTGATTTAGCATAATTTCATTTTTGTACTGATTAGTGACCTTCAACTCCACTATATCTCCAGACTTATCTCTTCATTATCATTTCTTCTAATTTTCAAACATATTCATATTTCCTTTTATATTTATCCTTGTTTTCTACATTTTATCTTCTTCATTTATACTAGCCTTGCTTTTTAGATACCTCTATCCATTGCCTTACTGCAAATATAGAGCATAGCTCTGATACTTCTAGTATCTGGAACTCCATCTTATCCATTCTCCCTATTCTACTTACAAATCTGATGCAACTTCATAGCATATAACTCCTATAATCTTCACTGTATATCCCTCAGTTTGAATATCAACTTAGTTTCCTTCATTCTACTTCATTCTTGAGTCTCTCAACTCACTCTAATCCCTTCAACCCCCTGACTCACAGGAACTGCAAGTACAAGAGTATAATATATAAGTTTTGTACCAAGAGTCCTTATCAAATCTATCAAACTTCAATAGTAATACCCTCAGACCTATGACCAGAATAGTTCAGAGGGACCAGACTTAACAAGTTGTTACAAAACTCATTGAGAATATGAATCTTCTACTGATAATTGAGTTCTGCCAAACATTTCCCTTTAAGCTATCTATAATGTAGAGAAGATAAGTAAAAGAGCCTTTCAAATACTAAGCTTGAATTTATGTAACAAGTCTATGACAAGTATAACAAAAAAGTCAAATCTATTGCAAGTCTGATTGAGTTACTC